>JANTCA010029259.1:0-21847 GCA_024741275.1 Chironex yamaguchii | reverse complement strand
CTCTTTATTAATATATATATATATATATATATATATATATATATATATATATAAATCTTAAAATTAGGAAATGTTTATGTGAATACCTATTTACCTATTTGCTATTTTTACATGCAGAAGTGAATCCGGCTCTGGTTGGTGCTTATTCACTTTCATTATGATCTACAGTTTCTCTACGTCTGGAATTCTGTGGTTTGTTATGTTGTGTTACGCCTGGCATTTGTCATTCAAGAGTTTAGGAACAACCAAGGATCTCTTGTCAGGGAAAACAGCGTATTTTCATCTTCTTGCTTGGATTTTACCTGTAGTTTTTACGGTCATCATACTTGGAATGGAGAGGGTGAGTACTGGTGACATTCCAATCGCATCTGCTTGTTGCCTATCTGTTGTGTATTATATATGTATGTGTATATGTATCATATGTATGTATACTGTGAATGCCTTGACCTGAAAACTGCTGAAGCCATCTTTTAGAGTTATTTGATATAGCTCACATTGTTTGCATTGGTTAATTCACAGGTCGAATATTTATCGTCTATTTTCCGATCACTGTGCTTTTCACAACACATTTATCGGGTTTTTTTTGAGAAAAATAATACATAAATATTTTTTTAATGTTTTGTTTGTGTTACTTAACAAATATTATCAAAGTTATATGGTTGTTTTGCTTTCTTATTTCTCTTGAAGTAATTGGATAACGGAAAATTATCGGGGCTTTGTTAAGTAACTACTAAGCAACTCTAGTTCCAACAATTGTCGCAGTTTTAAGCAAGTGGAAAGCTTGACAAAATTATTGTTTAGTTGTTCAAAAACACGCCCTTCGTTACTGGCTGTGTAAACCTATTACAATTTCACTGTTTTCTACAAAAAGAAATAATTTATTGGTACGTGATGCTGTCCTTTCATTGCCCTGATAGGTTGACGCCAACAATCTTCATGGAATTTGTTTTGTAAGTCACCGAGATAGCAAAGTAAGAGAGGTGTTGGTGTTTGCTCCTGCCGCTACATGCTCCCTCATTGGCAACTTTTATCTAATTTTAGGTAAGAAATACACATTTTCCTTTCTCCTTGATATGTAATACACTTTTAGTGTGGCGTTTTGTTTAAAAGGTGTTTGAAGGTAGAGTCAGAAATGGAAGATACAAGAATTGCCGAAAAGTGATGAGGGGACAGCAACTTACAAGCTGGCATTAACGGATACTTTTATATTCAGTATGCTCTCTCTAAGGAGCCAATGTATCTTGAAATTGATGTATGGCCTGCCTAAGTTGTAACTTTATCGAGATGCCATATTTAAATTTACTCAGGAAGAGTGAAGGAACATAAAAGTACCCGTAAAAGGTTATTGGAAAGAGGAACGACACTAGGAACTTTTGAGTAACAAAGCACCATTATTATATTTTAGCGTATTTTGATGGATAATAGATAATGGATGAGTAGGAAAATCTTGTTGATGCTCTCTTACGCTTTTGCTTTCTACCTACAAAGTCATTTGTCCAGATTTTAAGAACTCTATTGGTGTAAACAGCAAACTTTGCGATGTTTAAAGTCGATTGATAACAGTAACGTCATCAACAAATTTGTTTTGTGTTAAGGGTTACGATCATTGTACAGAGTTTGGAAACAAAATCCGTCTTTTATGAATGGCAAGGCAGCTTACAAAATCAAAGCAACTATGGCACGCATAGGTAAGAAATTCTTTTCTTTTGGTTTTCACAACGTTGTGCAACGTACATTGTTGCTGTTTCACGAGTAGTCAGGCACCGTCTATGGGAACTGGTTCTGTGTCCATGTATGTATGTGTGTGTGTGTGTATGTTCACGAGGGTGCTTGCAGTTAGCTTGTACATCGGCTCATATGGGTATGTGTATTCATCAGTTAAGAAATAAATGAAATTTGTACTTAAATAAAAAACTAGAGTCACGTTGTACGCGGTGTTGATCCCTCACATGTATTGGCAGAAATAGGGTTTTTTTGTTTAAAAAAGTAAGTTGGCGATTGTAAGCGAAGATTTTAGAGTCTGGTAATTCTCAAAAAACGATGGAGTGATTTGATTACATTCACTATGGATCCTATTGGTGTCAGTTAATACGCCTATCGAGTAAGTGGTGAGATTCTCGTCATTTTTATCAGTTTTATTGAGGCAACAACATTCATCAACTGCCTCAGGCCTCCCAATTTTTTGTGGCAAATAAAGTTATTAATGCCCGTCGGCATGATAATCATAATTAAGAAGTAAAAAAAGGTGTAAATAGAAATAGTTTAAAGATCTTATGGAAATATTTAAGCCAATAGGGTTTGCGACTCAGTCCTTGATAGACGACTTTGTACTCTCTCTCTCTCTCTCTCTATGTGTGTGTGTGTGTGATAATTAATTGGGGCTATCAATATGTTACTAGTGCCCTCTGCAGGGAGTTCTAGATGGCTTGCCTATGGCTAAGCAATGCAGTGCCGCCAATTGTCTCAAATCGACCACATCTGATAATTCTGTACGTGTGAAATTGTCTTCAAGCTACCATCCGTAGCGATGTTTGAACTACAATTTAACTCTTAGGTCTATTTTAAATTTCTATTAACGTTTGAATCATTAAACAAGGGGTGGATTTCGTTTGATGCAACTTCTTCTGGTTCGTTGCATTGGTATCCTCTTCTGAAATGCTTTCTACCGACACATGTTTTAAAGCAAAATGGGAGATCCATGGGTAGCCAGCATATTACTTCTATTCTCCTTAAGTCCGACTGATCAAGCACATGCAAGTTTCTGGTAACTACACGTGTTCTGACGTGCGTGCAATATTTCTTCTTTTCGCGGAATGCGTGCCTCATGAGAATGTCTGTGGTCAAAACCTCGCCTTGCCAATTACGAATGCAAAATGGTGGCGTAATTTAAAAGACCACATCTATTGTCTGCTTTTCTCCGCTTGATTACTGGGTCACCATGACTAGAACACAAACAAAAGAGCTGAAGAGATGATCAGTTGGGGACCAGTGTAGATAGTTTCATAAGTTAAAGATCTGCAACAATATTGTGACCTAAACATCTGAGCCAAAATAATGTTCTGCTATGCTACCGTTTCCATCGCTGTAAGTACTCTTTTCTGTATATTGTAATTATAAAGCGTATTCTATACTATACGTGTCTCTTACTTGACTTAATGGTTGCATGAGGTCACTTTATGTCATTTCTTGCCACAAGAACAACTTGAATAATACCATATATATTCTCATATATTGTCAGGGTTACCATGCGACTCTGTACATTCACGATGCCCTAGCTAACCCAGTGGTACGTGTTAGGGTCGTTGACAGACTATCCTTGCTATAACATGACTTCCTCCTTTACTAATAATTTAAAACCAATAGAAAAGGTTAGTATTTGAGGTTGCAGGCTGTTGATGAAGTATGGAGAAGACGATTACCTGAGCTATAAAGGTAGTAGAAGTAAAGCTAACATTGGACTATCGACAATCAACTTTTGTTATTAGCACATCCACTGTGCTGTATCCAGAATCAATTGGTATGGATTCCACATCTTATGTTGACCGACCGGGATCGATGGATATGTGATTTCCATGTACCTTTTGCTTGAATAAACAGCGATAGCTGATTCGGTGTTTGATTTGCGATAGCTAAACCTATCTGCATCATGCCGAATTGTTATTCGAATTCAACATCCTCAGTTCTGGTTACACGTCATGAATTTGTGACCGCTTACCTACTCTGTTCTATCCTCATTGCCTCATCCTCGGAACTGTCCGAAACCTTGGGTTTGCGATTATCACATTTTCTTGGCAAATTGTAATTCTACACGCTCTCTGAACTATCCACGATCGACTAAAAGGATTTGGGCATCCTTCACATTCAGAATCAATTGATACATATTGTCACATGGTCTCCCCTTACCAAAAACCCATTAAGAAATGGGTACACCCCCACTATTCCGAGGCAATTATTGCATGATTACGACATCTTCCCATGGTTTCTAAAATCAACTGATAACACACGCTTTTCACGATCTACAGGCGATTTGAGAATAATATTAATGTCTCGCTATTAAGGCATCTTGCACTTTCATTGTCGTGACACTGTTATTCTGCTAGCGGATGTCAAATTTTGTTGTTGACGGAGTGGAAAAAATTTGCAAGATCCAGTCACATAGCGTAAAGATCCATCTAAAATGGTTTTCGTGTTCACGTATTGCTATATTTCATAAGTAACTGAGGTCGCTTGAAATAGTTATTATCTACATTTGGTGGTATAAATAGAAACTTTGTCTCTTGAATTTTAGTTAAGAGTTACTCCTTTGTTTCTGGTGTAAATCCTGTTTATTTTTGGTAATTAGTATTTAGAAATTTAGAATATTGGTTGACAAAAAATCAAAGATTTGTGCAAAATAAAGGAAGCTACGCAGTATTTCTGTAACTGTATGTTGACTGTAATGAACGATTTTTTTGTAGCACACTCATTACTGAGCGTAGCTGATTCCCATGCCAGGGTTAGGGAATTTGCTAGGAAGTGAGCTCTTTATGAGAGTGGGCTCCCGTTATCTTCTCTCACCAATGGTATTTTCTTTGTGGTGACGCGGGTTCGAACTGGCAACGTCTGGCTTGCAAGATCGTCGTCTTATCCACTATACCACGGTAGCTCGATGGTACGATTAGCAAGTGAAAATTGGTGCGGGTTATAAGTTACTCTGTGCCGGTAGTCAGAATCAAACAGGCCTAGTAGAAACAGAAGGCCTTTTAAATCGGATAGGTACGGATCTCATTCTAGTCATAAAGTCCCTAAGTAATTATGAAGATGCCATAAGATGCAGTAAAATTGAAGGTTAAGACAAAACTTTAATCACGTTTGCAGACCAAGGCTGGAACTGCACTAAGTGAGAGCTATATAAGAGAAATCTGGATGCACTAATACAGTTTTGATTGGTTTGCTGTAGGATTAGTTGTCGTCCAGAGTGATATTTATCAAGCGTCTCGATGCAACTTTGTACAGAAATGGGTAATGGAATGAGCAATATATATGAAAAAGATTTCTCCTGGTTTTGTAGTACAAAAGTTGCTAAAGCTGTACAGAACCTGCCAAATACATTAGATATTTAAGTTATGTAGATGATATTGCAGCAGTTAATAGCAAAACCTGGATTCCTCAAACCCATCCATAATTTGTCACAAAGTGAGCGTTAGTGAACGAAATGAGTTGAATGATGTAACGGAAATTAAAAGTCGTCTTGATTATTTTTGTGTGTATATCGTCTTGTTTGTTTGTTTGTTTGTTTGTATGCGTGTGTGTGTGCGTGTGTGGGTAACGCCGAATGTTCTGGAGAACTACGGGATCCATTTTAATGTTTTATGGCGCGCTCAATAAGGAATCGCTGCCCATCTGTGATTTGTTTTTGCTTTTTCTAAAAACTGCGCAATTTCGATTTTGTCGGAAAAAGTTTTTCCCGATTTGCGCTCAAAAACCACCCTACTTTGTCAATTTTATGGTGTAGATTGTGAATCTGGAATTTTGGAGTTTTTTCCTATGAACTTTTGATCGAGCGATATTAACGAAAAAAGTACTGGCGACGTTCCTTGTACATATTGCGGCTGTTGACAGAAAAGTCATTCTCTTGCGTTTGACGTTGATTCAATACGTCTTTAGCAATCTGTCGAAACAACGCCCCAAAATGGTCAAAAGCTCGTTTGCCAGAGAATGGCGTGCGAACTTCGTGATTTTTAGCCTTGCTTCAGGTACTAGCAGTGTCGAATACGCAACAAGATCTACTCTTTGTGTTTCTGATGCCAGAGCACATACAATGTGCATCAGCAGGAATAGCATGCAAGAGAAGCATTAGGAGCGACAGTCAACATGCCTGCTGTGTAGTTAACTCTTGAAACCAATCATTTTACCTATTTTGATTGCACTATCTTATGTGACGTTGCATGGTTGAAGACATAGACATTCGCTTTGATCTAACCTGTGATGAGTTTAATACAGCGCAACAGGGATATACAGCTCGGAAAGAAAATAACATGATATCAAAGTATTCTGATAACGCAATTTATATATGTCGGGTCATGTTGGCTATCGAAAGAAGACCGTGTCGATTGATTTGATGTAAATTATTACACCTGTCTCCGTATGATGCTAAAAGTAAGGTTGACTGAGTGACTAACTAGCAGAACAGATGGCTGCTAGCTAAGAGTACTAATGAGGTTCAAGCGTTTTGGTCATGTAGAATGCCGGACGATTGTCTATGTAAGCAAACTGTGGTTTGGATTCCATCCGATGGCATGAAAGTGTATGAGGCCGAAGGTTATTTGAAAACGAAACAAAAATTGCGAGAGCCTGCAAGAAAGTGTGTTCAAGAGAGGAAGAAGTTAAGAATATCGACAAGCAGTGCAGGATCTCATTGTCAGGTCTGTGAGGATGCAGATTGAGGTATGGATCAAGGCCTCAACTATGTAACTAAGTACCGTGCTGATGAATCACAGGGCTAACAAATGAGAGCTTAATGTGACGTTGAAAATGTTTGAATTTGATATTTATTTGTTTGTACATTTTTATTTCAGCTGTTTTTGCCGTGCTGTCTCTGTTGTTTGTCTGGACGTCCATTGCTTGTCACATTTATGAACGTCGGAATAGGGAAAACTGGGATCGTAGCACAAGAGACTATCTAAGGTAAGGTTTGTCGTATAGGTAGAGCAACATTCGAACGTCTTGTATAATGATATTTGTAATCCTTGTAGCCTATAAACAATATGCGATTGTTCAAGCATTCGAAATTCTCCTTAAACACGCAGGGACGTGCGCGTGATTATTAGAGAGCTGAACTTTAGGACCAGCTTGAATATATTAAGTTTTTGTGTGGTTTTTGAGGTGCATGTATTTTGACATTCTGGGGAAATTTTATGAGTAATCAACCAGACTACGATTGAAAGTAGGCAGTGTAAAACAGACTATTGAATGTACTAGGTTATTGCATTTTTTCCACCCAGACAGGACAGACAAACTTAAATTAACAGCTTCCTGATATTCAGGTTAACGAGAACGTTTGTTATATTGCCGAATCGAAATAACTAAGCATTTAAATTAGAAAGTTTATAAGCGAGGAAGGGAGGTCTTGACATGAGCATTTCTGTTATTATAATGGCAGAGTGATGTATGAGATTTGAAGTAGGTATTAATTGGAGAGAAGGGCAAAGAATTATCAAGTAGTATGATTCAGAAGTTTTGTAAAGTGCGTATTGATCGGACCATTCCTAGAAAGTTCCACTGTTTTTTTGTTTGTTCTATATAAATAAAGTCACTAGTGGACAGTCACAAGTGTTCCGCATTTTTTTGTACTTGCTTTGTAAAGGGTGTTGATCAGAAAGGAAAGAATATCTGCTTTTTCTGAGTTCTTAATGCCTTATATAAAGCTTGGATGCTTACCTACTATGGTGTTTATCTGAACTGCAACTAGGAAAATATTTGTATTAATGTACGCCCTAAATAAGCAGAGCATTGTTGCATTAGTTATCTCTCCTTAATTTACTTGAACAAACATTTTGTGGTGCAAAACTTGAAAATCGCCTTGAAAATTTGCATTCCTCCCAACCATTCTTGGTTCTCGTTCGAGACTTGGGACCAGGCAGTGGCAGAGTCGACTCTTTACATATATTTTGCGTAGACTATTTATGATTTCAAAGTTTGCCCTTAGCAAATCCGAGTATCGGTTTTTGAAGAGAAAGCATTGGTTAGCAGTAGGATCCCATATGTACTGTACTGTAACTGGTGTTCTTCTTGGGTGGCTTATGTGGCATAAACGTTCGTTTAGGATAGTCTAATTTTGTAATAATCCAATATTACATGCGTGAATCATCATAATCATTGCAGGATGAAATTATTATGGGAAAAAAGACTGCCTGCCCATAGAGTTGACTTGTACGGATATTAGCTATTAACTCACAGCTGACAGCAGGCAAGAGAGTAATTGTTTGTTTGTTTCTTTGCGCATTCCAGGTGCCTTGCTGTTCAATTTGCCAATAAAAGTAGGAATACGTGTCGTCTTTTAGCTCAGCCTAGTGTAGGGTTGATACAACTCCAGTCATTTTCCTTGTTTGGGGCATCGATAACCGTGAGTTCCTGGACCTGGACGAAAGCTACTTTGAAGACCTGGAAACGAGCGTGGACGAGGTAGCTATTGCCCCTCTTCAGTTTTAAAGCTCTGTATCATTTGGGTAAAATTAATAGCAAGTAAAGTATGTCTTGGTATGCTAATGCGTTGTAACTTGAAATAAGGTATAGATTCAGCAGCCGATAAATGGTTTAGTAAAATTTAAAAATATTCCAACTTTTACTAACTTCAGAAGTTTTGTCAGCTTATTTTGTTAAAAATTCATGTTTAAATTCATGTTTTACGTCCATGAATATTGGTGCTGTTACATTCACAACAACACATAATGCCCTACTAGCAATATACTAAATATAGAAATGGGTCTCTAAAAGTACGTATTAATCTGGCCAATTTCTATTTCTCTACCCTGAAAATTGATTTTTTTGTTGTAATATCTTAAGGTATGAGCACCTTAGTGCCTTAAGATTTTTAGGCATGTATTTCTTGAATTCTGGTGTTCAGCTCAGTGTTCTTGGAATTGTAATTACATCTAGTGTGTGATGATTTGGTTGATCTCAAATCTGCTTGCCTCAACAAAAGTATCAGTTCAGCTGTCAACAATATTTTCTTAAACTATATTGTCTTTTATCACTATGAGATGTATGTTTTCTCCCTTATTACATTATTACTATTTGTGAGGCCATATGTTTGTATCCCAAATCTGCTTTTGTATATTGTTGTGTAGGAAAAGTGTCAAATAACTTAGACAAAGGCTGGGACAGAAAGCGACTTGTTCCAATTGATTTAAAATGCTGATCGTGCAACTCTTGTTACGCTTTCGGGGCAACAGCGCCACATTATTCACTGGTAACGTTCTTTTAACATTTCTTGCTCAGATTTCGGGGATTTGACGTACGAAAGAAGCTGCAATTAAGTTTATATAGAAGACAAAACAGACGAAAAATAGTGTAAGTGTAATACTTAATTGTCGTTATTTGTTTTATAGCATCCATTGCTATCTGAGACGGTAAGAGGTTAATAGGAGATTGGGGAACTGTTTTAAATTGTTTCGTCAAATGGTCATGGTATAGTAAGTCATTTTTGAGCTCATGCTACCTAATCATGCCCATGGCATAACCATCAAGTCACATTTTGGTGCTCACAGTTATATGTCATTCACTAGTAAAAATATTAACGGAAAAATGGTCAAGAAATGTTACATATTTTAGTCTACTTTTGTTTTGCTGATTAGTGATCTGGTCCCTTCTTTGCATCTTGGTCCTTCATGCATACTTTAAGTACCGTTTTGCTTGTTCTCCGGGTCACGATTCTCCGGTCGGTTCTTCTATGCTTCGTGTAATTCCGTAATCCGCAGATAATATGCTCGTAGTTTATCATTCATCTATCCTTTAGTTGCCGTTAGCCCTTAAGTTGCAGTTTGCACGTAAGGTTCACGTTGTAAATGTCCCGCATTTGCAATACGTATCTTTACGATGTTTTCACGGTGTTCTCCTTGGGTCTCATTTATAGGCAGACGTCCATTAATACGAGTGGATGATCAGGGTTTAATGACTTATAGTCTTAAGACTGTCATTGTTGAGTTGTTTAGCTCAGTTGAGAAGGTTTGAAGTCTTGAGTCCCGGGTTTCAAACTTTGTTGGTCATAATCGTACATTAACTTCTGTTCTTTACACAGGCCCACCCTGTTTACTTTTGTATAAAACGAGTGCAAACGGCGATAGAAATATGCCCTGTAGGCACAAAGCACATGGCGCCTATGGGTGCATACGCCAATAGACAGGCTCCCATTGAAAGAATTGAAAGAAGTTGGTTATTGGGGTTAAATGACTTATCATCTATGACTGTGCCTATTAAGCTGTTGAGCTCAGTTGAAAAGGTCGGATTTGAAGTCATGAGACCCGAAATTGAAGCTTCGGTGTTTGCATCTATGCCTTAACTTTGTTCACTGTCATGCCCCCAATTTATTCCTTAACTCCTTAGGCAGCAGCCTCCTTCTTTTATTCCCTATATAACCCATTTAATGGCAATTTATAATTTCAGCCCACTTGTAAGGCAAAGCATACCTGCTGCTGCTATTGTTGTTCCTACCTCTCAAATACATCGTCGTGTGTCGTTGTCCTCAAGAGGATCCTGCCAATCTCCGAAAAGCCTTCCACGGAGAATGGCGTCATTTTTGTCACACGTTACAAGTGATATCAATTCGAGTATAAAATGGAAACTAAAAGGTGACAAAGAAGCTTCTTGCACCAAGGGAGACCCATTCGTACCAGTGATTTTGCGGCCACGAGAAGGCCGTCGTGGTACATTGCTTAGCATAGAATCAATTTTGACTACATCGTCAAACGGATTACATGTCATGCGCAGAGGGAGTCAACAGTGGTCACAGACTAGCGGTAGTGAGTACAATCGTGCGTTTGGACACATCTACCCTGCCAAAGCACAGATCCATAATGTTCAGTGTAACAAACAAAATTCTGGGACTGGTTTAACATCCAGTAACTTGCGAGTAATTCGAATGGGTGAAGATAAACTTGATATATATGTGCCAGGAATGTGTCAGCGAAATCTGTCAAGCGAATCAGATATATCTAATTCAGAGGAAAGAGACAGTTACATCGAGCCAGAAACGTCCGTTCGAGGAAAGGAACATAGCCGTGTTGAGAGCAATTCTTGATGGAGAAATTGTTAAATTGTATATAAGACGATGATTAATGCTAGTTACTCGATGCAGTGTGTTACCCTTACTCATTTAGTCTGAGTTGCTTTTGAAATTAATTGGAAAAATCAGTTATGTAATAATTATTTTTAGTGATGCATTTGTCTTTTGCATGATCATGTCTTCCTTATCATTATCATAGGCCCTGCTCTGCTTGGTTAACAAATATTCACCATTTCATGTTTTCCCTTCGATCTTATTGTTATTTTCACGATATATCCTCTTCGATTCCATGTTTTTTCCTCCATCTGTTTCTTTTGCTCGTCCTCACCCTCGCCCTCGGCGCCGTTCACTTTCTCCTTATTCTTCTTTTCCCCTTTATATCGATTTTCTTTGATTTCGTTATTCCCTTCCCACCAATTTTTCTTTTTATCCTTGTTTTTAACCCCCCCCCCAATGGCTCTTCCGTAAACTTTTTTGTTCACGTGTCGTTTCTGCTAAGTCTTTTCCTTATAATTTCTTTGCTTCTCTCTCCTTCAGCTCATTTCACCTTTCTCTTTTGTCATTCTTCTTTTTGTTCTTTTCCTTGCTACACTCTTTTACTTATTCCCCATTGTTTCTTCAATCACTCTCGTTTTCCACCTCTCTCGCATTCTAATTCTCTTGTCTTTTCATTGTCTTTCTTTTCTTGTCCTGCCTCCTTCATAATCCACCTTAACTATTTATGTTTAACTGGTTAAATCAAATAGTGTGTTTGCCTCAATTTATATTTTCTATTACAAGCATTTGTCCAGTAGTCGTATCTTAAGACAAAAATTGAAAGATTGAGTGGAGTGGAGACATTACTCATATGCGTACAGCTAGGGAATCATTTATCTTGCAGTTTATTTATTTTTCAGGCGAGGCTATTTATTAGTTATATTGGAAATTTTGTTGTCAGTGTTATTTAGTCTTGACTTATTATGTAGATATTTTCATCCTCAAATGTCAATTTTGTTCTTTGTTAAATATGTAGCCTAATTGTTGAGGAATGCTATGTATGCACGAAGTAACGTATATATTTTGTTGTGATATTTATTAATTTATCCTTGTAGGTCACTCAGTGAGAAGTGTTTTTTCGTTTATGTTTCCTTGAAGTATTGCATTATTATCGTTGTCTTTCGTTGATGAAATATTACGCCTTGAAATATTTGTATATTAGAGGAAGGAGACAACTTTTCTGGAGCAAGAATAAACTTGCAGTAGCTTGTGAAATTCGTGATAGAAAGCTAATTAAGAAACGAATAGAAAAACCCAGAAGAGAATATTAATTGAAGACGGCAACGTTCATAAACAATTTTAGCTTTTCACTGTTACCCGCATCCTTATCAGAGCTTTGTTAAAATTATTGTTTAGCTATGTCAAATATAGCAGTAAAAAGGTAACAGGTTCAAGTAAAGTGATTTTTGTAGAGCAGTTGACATGTCATAAACACAATGCCTGGTGTAAGAAACAAAAGAGAATTGATAGCAAGCAAAATAGAAATATAAGGAAATTCCAAGAGATGAAGATATCACGAAGAGGAAGTTCACAACTCATTTGGCTCAAGTCACACATGAGCCAATAATTTGGCCTCGCAGCGAAGCCCACTCCAGCGGCACTCTACTTTTTAGGCAGGTACTTTATCTATCCAGTCTACAAGGAAATCAAGCACTGAAACTGTCTGAAATGTCGAAATTCTCTTCAACTTCTCAGTCTGTCTAACCTTTCCACAGGTCGGGGTTTTCATAGTCCTCATTTCCCGTTAATATACCATTCAAAATTACATGATCTAATAATACTGACAACAGTTTATACCCGACTTAAGACACGCATGGTTCATGCAAGTTGGTTTTTTTATACCAATACATTCTTCGTCGTTGCTTGGAGTAATGAAGCTCACAAGTTGGCAAAAATGCCTTTGAAGAATCTTGTTTTTCATCCCGCAGAATGAAATAAAGTACTTACGATCATGTTGAAGGTCAGAAATTGTGAAGGTACAATCCTGTTCTGTTTACTATCTCTAAAACACGATGAAAAATATATTGTTCTTAAGTGCCCTCTTAACTGTCGGGCCCGAATGGTTTGACAATTGATTCGGAAATTATACAAAGGAACTGTTTGACTGTATTTAGTAATGAGTAGGGAAGCATCTGACAGATGATTTAAGCTTTGGAAGGGAGCTATTACCCCCAAATTTTATGAGTTCAGAGTTAAAACTGTTGTTCGAAGTAGCTGAACTCGGAGGGCGCGAAGCACTGCCAAGCCAATATTATTATTGAAAGAAAGTCGTGGAAAATCATGGCGTTATGACGAACCGGATGACATAACATGGCACCATATTTGTCCACTTTCTATTAGGCCAAATATTGACAGAGAAATGATTTTTTGAAAATCGGCCAATGATCAGAGAGGGATTTTGTGATTTGGGCGGATTTTTTGTATCCAGATGGTTATCCGGATAAATACCAAATCTAATTGGATCTCACTTGGATCAAGACAGATGATCTGATTTTTTTCATGAGAATCCGTTTATTAATTTTTGCGTAATCTTCCTGACAGACAAACAAACAAACAAACGCCACAGAAAACATGAAAAACGAATGGAAAACGAGATTACAACCATCAAACATAAATGAAAACGAGGCACATCAAGAGCGGTAATAAGTTAGCTAACTTGAGTAGACATCAAACGTTTCAAGAGTTGGACTAATTTCGTAAATACTGTGTGTCGTTTGAGCCGAAGGAGGCGTCATGGCTGGCAATGCCTGTATACAGAATATTACAAGACGAAGTAAGTGTTATCAGTTGTGGCTGAAAGTTAATTTACTACAGTTAACCTGTATTATTTTGGAGAGTGTGACTTCACTTATCATCTCGCTTGTTTTGTTGCATTATACACACGATCTCGGAAGTATAGCATCTAATCGAAGTATTGCTTTGTGTGTTAATCTAGTATTGATATCAGCTTGGTGAAAGGAACTGTGCTTCTTCAAATTAGGGTCCTATTGAACTCAGGTTGCCGAACCTCTCCGTGAATTAAAAGCCCAGTAAACAGTCGATTCCCCAATTAAGACGAAAACCAGGATTATGTAAAAACATTTACCTCGACCTTGGGTGAACGACCGTATAGGATGGGTTGAAAGGAATAGGTAGGCCCTATATATAGTTGGAGTAGATATGGCTCTTGTGTTGGCGCTAAGAAAACTTGGAAGTGACCACCCTTTAGGACTATTACTGCTCATTTATAGCACTTGTTAACTTAGAAACACTTACCTTTTCTATTTTTAGGCTTCCTACTGCCGTCTGGGCTCAGAGTTTTTTCCTGTGCTAGATTCCAGTCAACTGCTACAGAGGTGTGATGCTGTTTTTAAGCACATGTTTAGTGTCTATTTAACTTTATATGTAAATGTTTAATTTTATATTTCGGGTATGTATAACTTATCTGTTTGCCTACCCCATACTTTCTTACTAGTATACTGTTGTAATCTTGATTTCCTGGTTGCAGGATGTAGGTCTTAACTTATTCAAACAGTGAAGCTGTTTCTTCTAACCACAGATGTGTATGGTAGTAGGTTGGTTGATAAAATGACAAACATTTGTTGGCTTTGTAGTTGTTGTCTGGTTCCTTTAACCTTACAGAAGAAGACATTATTGTAATTATTCTTATTCATGTTTTCATTGATGCCCCTAGACAATCCTATTTTGACTATCTAAGTGGAGCTTGATGTGATTATGTTAAGCGTGTTAAGTCTGTTGGTTCATGATTCCCAGGTCATCTTTTCAGCTTATTGTATGACTGCTTCGCCAAGTTTGAACCTAGTCAAAATATGATACCTTAGAGCATATGATTCTCCTTTCACTGTGTTCAGGATTTTTGCAGTTCATACAATGAACAGAAGCTTATACCAGCAAAATAATTTAACAACTACGCTTTAGCAGTCTCAGTATCAACCAGTGTTTGCAGTTAAACAGGGTTACTTGGAAAATAGTCAATGACTTCTAGTTGGCACTTGATAGCAAGACAGGTGTGCTTGATTATACGGATCCCACCATACTTGCATTGCTGTATGGAAAAGTGTAAATTAACACTTGATTTAGAGAGTTTGTTCTCATTTGCAGTAGCTGTGTGATCCAAGAACATAAACACATTTGATCTCCTTACCATTCTATGCTTACCTTAATGTGACAAGGTAACATAAATTGTGAATATATAGTAGTCTGGGTCAAGATGTTGAAGTAATGTTGCCAAAGCTATTGACCTTACAATTAAGATTGAAATTGATATTTAGATATTTAATCAAATATCTGGAAAAATCTATGTTAGGTTATGTTGTTATAAGACATGCACTAAAAAGGTATAGCAAAAAGGAATAGTTTCTTTAAATGCTGGAATATAAAGTTGATTTTGGTTTGCCAATTATCTATTAATTGTGATCTTATTCTTTCAAAGTGAGACATACATTTAGAATTTATGTTACTTGCTTAATCTGTCATTATGGAATTTTCCTTCAAAATTTGCAACATTGGGCTAAAAACATACTTAAAAGCTTTTCTCATCTGACACTCTTGAGAGCATGAATCATCAGAAAAGAAAGTATATGTATATGGCAACCTATTTGCATGAAACATGTAGCAAAACTAGCCAATCATAAATAAGCAAGGAAACAAAGAAGAGAAAATAAATAAATAAAACATTATTGGAAGAGTCCAAGTGAAAAAATGAACTACTGCCTACAGAGTAAGGGTTTTCTTGTCTTAATGTAGACAGACTCCAAAACACTTAGATGAAAGGACGATCTAGCTTTGCCATTTAACGGAAAATTCTTGTCCTTGTACATTTTGGTGCATTCTCAATTTTCTAGTAAGTATTGGCCTATGGCAGAATCGCTTGTTTTGGCAGTCATTTTCACTTTCCACGTGCAAGGTAGCTGTTCTCTAGGAGGAATTGATGCTTGGTACACAGTGGCTGGAAAACACTGTTTGATCCTGTCATCCAATCTTGGAGAAGTGCAAGCTACATACCGAGCTTCGGATCGGCACAAAAATTCATATACTACTAAGCTTTTTTGTGTGGTAGGTACACAATCCCAGTGAATGGATAGCAAGATTTTCCTAGTCATAAAAACAATTCTTGGATTGACAGCAGAGAAACACTTAACTACAGCTTTTTAAATTTGCATTTCCAAGCAGATAGAAACATTGCTCATATAATCTTTTCAGTGTGTTTTTAGCACAATGTCGCAAATTTTCATGGTGATTTTCAAGTTTTGTACCACAAAAAGATTGTTCATTATGGAATTGGGAAAGGAAAAGATTATATGAACTTTTACATTATTCTCACTTTTCATTTTGGTCACCAGCCCATACTCTTGCATGAAAAAAAAATCATTATAAGGCATATGATGTATCACTCTCTGTAAAAACTGGGTCAGATTGTTATACAAAGATGTGATGTCTTATAAATAAAATTGTTTATAAGATCATGTTACTAAAATGTAGACTTCTTTATCCATGTTTCCATTAGCTACTGTTAGGTACGGCCATACCTTAACCACAATGGTAGCCAACGTCACAAAGGGCTCCAGAAACAAAGAGATAGTATTGAGCAGAGACTCTGAATACCTCGCGTGCTACATAGTGGTCATAATCTGTAAATTTCAACAGCTGTTCAGTTTAGTGAATAAAAATCATCATCCTCAAGAAAGGAAGTACCATAGGCATGTCATTTCTGACATCGTGAAAGGGTTCTTTAATGAAGATCCATGTCTTGTGAAAGAGTTCCTTACAGGAAAGAAATTTTGTAGCTAAAAAATATAAAAGGACACCTTTGAAGAAAAATAGGTATTCTGTGAATAGCTTGAATACCCCTCAGCACCACCCATATACTGGCAACTGCAAGATGCAGGGACTCCCAAAAGAGTACAACAAACTTAATGTCTGTACCACTTGTAATGAAAGTGTTTCGTAAGGAACAGGGAATTTTATAAAGATATTTCTACTTTCACCATTTACATAAATTTGGGATGGTATTGAAGTATCAAAATGCTTTAACTTTAACTGTGTGGGTCAATACATCTAGCCTCCATCCTGATCGCTACCTGGAAGGAAGAGTGCGAAAGAGAATGCAGGGAACGCTAAGTAAGTCCTAAGTCAATAAACAAACCTATTCATATAACGAGGAAGCATTACTGCTGAAATGATAATGTTAATATATCAGTTGGTAAAGGCGGTCAGGCCAACAAACTTGTCCAGATCAGGTTTGGGTCAGAAAATGATCCAGGTTAGCCAAATCAGGAGCGGACAGTGGTGATGATGGCATTAAATGTGTCGTAGAAGCATAAAGATTGTTAGTGTAAGTCACTTTTAAGTAATTGGTGCTGAAAATATTGTGACGGCCATGAAGTTCGAGCTTGAAATATTTGTTCATGCACTCAAGGATGCACAAGGGTTTATGGTATGGAGGCTTAAATGGAGACTTGACAGTGTCATCACCGAGAAACACATAGTTACAAGTATCTAACTTTGGAGGTATATATGTTGTGCAAGATGAAGAATGTGTTGGAATTGGTCAAAGTGCTGCCATGTGGCGATGCAAACAGTCAACATAGCTGGTCGGATCCAAAAGAGGATGATTAGTGGGCACAACAAATTCATTTGGTAATCGAAGAGCGGTACCAAAGACAAGTTCAGCAAGGCTGGCAGAGCCAAACAGAGATGATTCTAATTGTCGACCTCTGTCAGTAGTGATGGTTGATGGAACGCCTTTGAACATGTCTGACGGAACAAAGCTAATCATCATTGTCTTGTGTGGCAGCCGTAGAATTGAAGTCAGTGTGACAGCTAAGTACTGAGTTGATGTCAAGACATGACAGTGCATCCACAACAGCATTATGACAGTCATGGATATGACAAATGTCTGTCGTAAATTGTGATATAAAATCAAGCTGACGGATTTCTTGAGGGAATATCAATCCAGACATGCTGATAAGGCATTAGTTAGAGGTTTCTGGTCAGTAAGAATCACAAACTGGCATCCTTCTAAACAGTGGCAGTAATGGCACACTGACATAAACAGCAAGTAACTTGTGGCTAAAAGTATTGTAGTCTTTAGGTTTCAGCAAGCTTTAAGCGTTAGGAACAGAAGGCAAGTGGTTTCCAAGTACCATCCAGGAATTGTTGGAGAACACCACCAACATCTGTATTGGAGGCATCAACCATTAAGCTGTATGGGGCGTGGGAGTCAGGGTGAAGGAAGAGAGTGGCTTGAACTAATGCAGACTTGACAGTAGTAAAAGCAAAAGCAGCAGCTTCAGAAAAAGAAAATCTCTTGGTAGGATGCTTAGTAGAAAGTAAATCTGTTAAAGGTTCAATAATAGTGGCACAATTAGGGATAAAGCAGGGGTTAAAAGCCAACTAGACCCAAAAATTTGTGACATTATGGTGGCTACAAAGCAAATGCACAAACTCGTATAATCTGGATTAGTTCTGATTGCAGTTTTGTTGATGTCACCAAGTTTGATGGGTAATTGGTGGTATGCTCAAGTAAGGTCGATCTAGGAAAAGACGGTTTTGCCATGGAGGGAAGAGGTAAAATTGTGGATAGGTGGCACTGGGTAGAGGTAAAGAATGGTTATTTGATTGAGGGCACTAGAGTCACCACATGGTCGCCAGTCAACCTTTTTTGGGGGGGAGCATATGTAAGGGGGATGACCAGTCACTTTTAAAAGCCTGGATGATGTCAAGCTGCAGCATGTGATCAAATTCAGCCTTTGCAATCACTAAACAATCCAGAGCCAAGTGTTGTGGGTGTGCAAAGGTTGCTATACCTCAAGTATTGATGTGGTGTGTGTTTGATCATCTCCATAGAAAAATTTTGTTGATTAATTTGTGGAAAGTCATGATGAATTGCATAATATGGAGAAGTGGCCTCAGGAATGCAAAAAACTGGGCTTGGGGAACAGAGTCATGAAGAAATGCTGGCAATGAAGAGTGAAGTTTGAGTGTCAATAAGTTTTTTTTACGGAGGTCCACTTTCAGCAAAAAATGACAATGAAAATCAGCGCCAAGGATAGGAAGTTGTATGTCTGCTATGATAAATATTGAGCATAAGGTAGAACAGAGTCCGAGGTCAAGGGTAAGGGATTTATCCTCATAGGTGGAAATGGAGGACTTGTTAACAGCTTGGAGGGTTAAGGGGGATGAAATACACTATTCCTGTTTGGTATGGGGTAGAGCACTAACATTGGCCCTGGTGTCCACTAAAAATTGGATACCAGTAAGCCAATCGGCAGCATGGAAAAGGTGACTGCATGGGGGTGTGCCAGTCAAACTCGTTGCCACTAGTTGCTGGCTGTGGAGTTTTCCTGGTTTATGGTGACTGAAGTGAAGGATCAATGAAATGTACACTTCTTGGCCAGGGCACCAAAATGCTCATTGTACCACCAATAGATATTGGAAGGGTGGGAAGAGGAGTGAGAGGGTGTAAAATAGTGGAAGGTTAGGTGCCCATGGCTACTACGATGGGAGGGAGGGTGATGCTAACCCTGTAACCGGGTGGTAAGTGTATTATATTGAGCACTTAAAGAGTTTAAACCTGTTGACGAAGGTGGATGAGTTCCTGATTTTCAGGGACTGAAGAGGGGATATGGGTGACATCAGGAAAAGGTAAAGCAAGTTGAAATATTTTGTCTGCAATTAAAGCCAACTGATCCATTGTAACAGTGTCACCAGTCGAAGCAAGAATTAGTTGGGCATTGGTAGGAAGGTGTTGTGCAAAAAGCTGACATAAAATGTCATAATCTTTGAGCTTGTTATCATCCAATAATTGGAACACGCATCAGAACAACTGAGAAGATTTTAGGTTACCTAGCTCCTCAGATATTAGGAGTTGATGTAATCCTTTTTGCTCATTGGCAGGTCCTTTTAATAAGTTCTCAATAACTTCTGGTGGTCCAATTAATATGTCCCGTACTTCTTGGGCAATCTCAGGCTGTAGGGATGGAACAACGTATGCAAACCTGTTTGCCTGTGATGATATGTTCCTGGTGGTAGACTGGGCTTCAACCTGTGCAAACCATATGGTAGGGTCTTTGGGTGAAAATGATGGGAGTTTTAATCTAAGATAAGACAACAAGGGTATCTCGGATGAAGCTGAAGAAGTGTATGCAGCTAAGTTCCTGGTCGCTATTGTTGTTGGGAAAACAGGACTTGGAGAAAGTCTACACAATGTTTGTGGTTTAAAGCCAGACAAGATAATGTTGACAAAAAATTAGCAGAAAAGAAAACTCACACCAGTTCCAAACTTGATGTCCCTGTATTGAGTGCCTGGTGTGATTGCATCAGGGTAACCACTTGAAGTATGATGAGCCCTTCTTATTCCTAGCAACTGCAAGATGCAGGAACTCCCGAAAGAAAACGACAAACTTTATCTCTACCACTTGTAGTGAATGTGTTTTATAAGAAACAGTGAATTTTACAAAGATATTTCTATATTCATCATTTATGTCATTTTAGATAGTATGGAGAAATCAGAATATTTTAACTTTAACTGGGTGGGTCCCTACAGAAGGAAAAAAAGAAAGAGGAAATGAAGAAACAAAGCATTATTTTAAGAGTCCAAGTGAAAAAATGAACTCTTTTTGCTTGCAGAGTACTGGTTTTGTTGTTTTAATGTAGACAGTACACTCCAATACACTTAGATGAAAAGATAATCTTTCTGATGATTCATACTATGAAAAGTGTCAGAGAAAAAAGCTTTTCAGTATGTTTTTAGTGCAATGTCACAAACTGTCAAGGCAGTTTACTAAGTCATTGTTCTCAAAAGATTCGAATTTGCCCAAATACAGCTTAGGATGCGGTATAGTAAATCATCCTGGTTTGTAAAAATATATCAAACCAATGTTAAATTTTTACAAGAATTAAATTGGTTTTCTTTTGTTTGTAGAAAAAAACATATGGACCTCTGAAAGTAAGTTATTAATCATTACATAGATTTTCCTCGTTGAATTTAGCTAAGCTATTTTATAATCATGCTTACTGCATCTGGATGTTTCAGAAAGGGCAATTAAAGGTGCCATATTTAATAAAGAAGT
The DNA here is from genome assembly GCA_024741275.1 of Chironex yamaguchii. Classification (NCBI taxonomy): domain Eukaryota; kingdom Metazoa; phylum Cnidaria; class Cubozoa; order Chirodropida; family Chirodropidae; genus Chironex; species Chironex yamaguchii. Next base: position 976 of record JANTCA010029259.1, on the reverse strand, counting down.
CAATTTTTGAACTTCAGGCAACATTCTTTTTTGATTGAAGTAATCATGATTATTGTAGGGCTCATTTTTGTTAATTTTTGCAGTTTGAACACATGCTTTCATTTTCTTAATTTTCACGAAAGGCTCGAGCAAAATAGGGTAATATTAGTTTATGTTGTATACAGATTTCTATAGAGCATGATTGTAACTTCCAATCGATTTTTCTTAGTGTGGGATGTTTTCTCTGTTTTCATACCTTTGTATGGTCTTTATAATGTACTGCACGTCAAATTAGAAATTACCTAATTACTTATTAAATTTAGTTTGTTGTTTTAATTCATAGCAAAGTTATCTAAGGATCATTTATTGTATAATTTTTACCCTATGCCCTTAAACGTGACAAAACAAGTTACTATTACGTGTAATTCCACTCTTTCTAGGATGAAGACAGGATCTTCAATAACCTTTATGGTAGACACGACTGGCACCTGAAGGGAGCCAAGGCAAGAGTAAGTATAGTTTACGCACTTCTTGGCACTGGCCTAGTGCATCCTGTTTGAGTATTGTCAGTATTTATAATTATAATGTATAATTATAGTTAATTATAAATATATAATTAATTATCTACTCTTATTTAAACAAACAACAAAAATGCATTGCTTGTATAGTTTTGAATCTCAGGGTTGCTGGTTTTTTTCCTTGGATCCAATTTAATTTCAGCTATTGTGGAAATGGTTCACTCGTGGCAAATCCATGTTACACATTTGATTTATTACATTGCCTATACTTTGTTTGTCTTGTACATGGAATAGATTAATACATTGCATGATACAAATAGAGGAGTCAGCATGTGTTGTATCTCTTTGACAAGAATAAACTTGTAGTAGGAAAGAAATCCTTTTTACAAGGGTTTTTGATTTAAATCTTTAGACTGATGAGTAATATTTTGGTATCTTATAAACCAATAAACGTTATCTGTCCCTCTTTTGCAGAACTG
>JANTCA010029248.1:0-21848 GCA_024741275.1 Chironex yamaguchii | reverse complement strand
AGAAAACAACGTATGAAAATATTTTTTGCGGAAATCTCTTGGTGGGGCACTGCCCTCAATGCCCCATAGGACGAGCCGCCACTGGTCATGACATGTGGCCAGACAACACGATAACAGGAATGGACAATTCATGAGCAAGGAAGACCAAGAGAAAGACCAAGAATAAGATGGAGGACTCGACTGATACAAAGCAGTACAAAGATACAATACATTTATAGTGTTGCAGATGGATGTACTAACCTGATAGCTGAAAATAAGGTTTTCTTAATGGGGCTTATTTTTGGTGGAATATTGCTAGGAATCCTAATGCATTTAAGGCATACAATTGTTCAAATTTTCATAATAAGAATTGCCTGATGGCAACTGCAAGACCTGGTAATTGATGTTGTGAAATTGATTCAATTATTATTGCGCATGGGCAAGTAAGTTGAGTGTGGTATGAATGGCCAAAAGAAGGATGTAATGAGTAGTCCGGAATACTTAACTAACCAAAACATTTAAGCCATAGGTTAAAAGACATGTAACAATAACGCACAACAAATCTGATTGACTATCACAGTAAAGTGGATGTGATAGAGATAGAACTTATGTTAGAAGCATATAAATCTCTCAATCTTATCTTACATTGTAGCATTTCTCATGTTCTGTTAATGTCTGTACCTATGGAAGTGAATTTGATGCAGGCTACAACAAAGATGAGAATCATCTCATACTTTATGCAGCAATGACAGACATTTTGCACACAGACATTATTTGCTGATAAGATGCACTATATCCTGTAATTCAACATTCTTTTCTGTTATGTTATATTCAATATACATATATAATTTTCATTTGCAACAATACACTTATATTTTTTATTTTTTTCTTATCATGAATTAGCGTTTTTACTTGGTTGGTTCAAATAATGCACAGACAAGATTCCGCATACTGAAAATTGATCGAACAGAGCCAACAGAGCTTGTCTTGATAGATGATAAGGTATGTTGTACCACATTGTTTATTTACAGTTTTTCTTATGGGTGATAATTGGATTTTGTTTAAAGCTAAAGCAAAGATTTGTACACCAATTTTCAGAGAGAGATTAGTTTCATGTCGCAAATGTCAGTTTTGTTGTAACCAAATGTACTTAATGATGACAAGTGGTATGTTGCTAAAGTGGTATGCAAATGTTTCTTATTTGTAAAGGCCACGTTGGCACATCATTGATATATTCTCAATATTCTAAAGTTTTTTATATATACCTAGCCTATTCTATATAGGTGTTTTGATTTGGCATTATAACCAAAGGCAGAATACTTAATATTAATGGACATAGTGCTACTAAATATTTGTCACTCAGTCAAGCAAAAACATCCCCAGTGATTGTTGATTACATTTCAATAGTGATTCTGTCACCCAGACATTAATAGATCTAGTTTCACAAGTTTCCACGTCATTCCAAGTCCACTTTAACAAGTTTAAATGAGAACTTAAGCTGCAATCCTAAGAGTCAATATCTAAAGATTTCCTACTTGATGATAAATGTAAACTGTAGCTAGAAAAACGGTTTTTTAAAAACAAGAGATTGATATACAGATATACTGCAGAGTCCCATGTATATAATTTGTGTTTGCCGAACTTGGATTGATGTGTACTCTTTGGCAGTAGAGTGGTATACATTTGTGATTTTAACTCATTTACATACGTTTGTGATTTTAACTCATTTACAGAACATTCTATTTGTTCTCCACCAATCTGCACTGCAGTTTAATTGTACAGTGTTTAGATACATTTTTAGTAGCAGAGATTGGGTTGTTACAACAACATTTATCTTTCCTTCTATACATTAGCTTTACTTGCATGTGGTGAAGTAGTGAGTTAGGTATAAGTAAATTAAGCTCACTAATACTTTAGTGATGAAACATGACACAGGAGAACTGCAAGTGAAGGAAACATGACTGTTCAAAAACAAACGATCCAGAATTATGGATTGCATCCAGAGCATCACCAGAAAGCTACCAGTGTGAGCCTGTCAAGCTCCCAAATAATTATCAACAATTCATAGTGGTAAACGAAAAGCTTTTTGAGCTATTTTACAAACTAGCCAATCAATCAACCAACTAACCAATAACGAAAAGGTGAGAACATAATCTCATTGGTGAGGGTAGTAAAAGAAATGCATGGCTAGAAAGCATGGAAGCATGAAAAACAGACGTTAAACCAAAAATTGTGATTGATAGTATAATTCTTTTTGATAATGATTATCAGAGCCACAATTTTAAGTACAAGGTGATATGTTGTAACCTGACAACTACCTTGAGTAGCTTTGCCTTGATTTATGGCAGAAGTGTTCTCTGTGAGGTATCTAAATTTTTGAACCATCATTTTGTGGTACAAAACTTGAAAATGGCCTTGAAAATTTCTGGCATTGCGCTTAAAACATACTTGAAAACTTTTTTCATCTTCAGAAAGGAAAGTATAGATATATGGCAACATTCTTATGTGAAACATCTATCGAAACTACCAATCATAGACAAAAAAGAAAGAAGAAACAAAGAAAAAAATAAAGAAACAAAGCATTATTGGGAAAGTCCAAGTGAAAAAAACGAACTCTTTCTGCCTACAGAGAACTGGTTTTCTTGTTTTGATATAGACAGACTCCAATACACTTAGATGAAAGGACGTTCTGGCTGTGCCAATTGTCCGAAAGTTCACATCCTTATACATTTTGGCGCATTCTGAGTTATCTAGTTAATGTTGGCCTATGGCAGAATTGCATGCTTTGGCAGTCATTTTCGCTTTTCAAGGGCGAGATGTCTGTTCTCTAGGAGGAATTGATGCTTGGCATACAGTGGCTGGAACTTGTTGATCCTGTCACCCAATCTCTGAAAAGTGCGACCTTCTTACCCAGCTTCACATTGTCACAGAGAAATTCATATATTACTAAGCTTTTTATGTGGTACACAGCCCTTGTGAATGGATGGCAATATCTTCCTAGTCCTGAAAACAATTTTGGGATTGACAACAGAGAGACACTTAACTACAGCTTTTTTAATCTGTGTTTCTATGCGGATAGAAGCATTACGTAGCCAAGGAGGTTTTAAGTAGACAGGTCATTTTTGAGTCATCCTTTCTCGAAAAACTCTAGATGTAACATCTCCTGGATACCCGCTTTAAAGGAGACTAGATTTTATTTTCCCTAGTACCGAATTTAATTTCGATCTTGAACAAATACAAGGTGCTCTATGGGCAAGTGTACTGATCAAGTTGATTTTCCCCTTTTTGGACAAAGAGAATCCCAGCGAATGTGCTGACCAGTAAAAGTATCTTTTCTGTAAACTGTTGTTACCAAATTATTCTGGGGGTTTTTTTCCACCAAAACATCAGAAAAGGTAATAATCTTGTTCCTTTTCTACTGGAAATTTGAGAGTTGGATGTAACTGGTTTAGTTTTTTGAAAAACCTGTCGAATTGAAACTCTGTCTTAAAGATGGCAGTTGTGTCATCAACATAGCGAAAATAAACGGACATCTTTCGTTGTTTCCTTTTAGAATACGCTCCAAAGTTGGACCTAAGGGGCTACCCATTGCCAGACCGTCCCTATATCGATACATTATATTATTAGAACTGAATTCAACACCTCTAGTGGCATATTCCGTTAGCTCAACAAAGATCTCCTCTTGGATGGATGGCTGTTCAACCTTACTTCTGTACCAAGCATCAGCACCTTTTTTTTATCGTTTCGTCAAGGGGGACGTTAGTGAAAAAGCTGGTTTAATCAAAGGAACACATAAACGCTTTATGAGAATCAATTTTGAGATTTTGAACAAATTTTGCAAAAGTGGTAGAATTTTTGATACAGGTTTTCCTATAGATTTTCAATACTGGGTCTGAAAGGTTAGAAAGCCATTTCGCCAATTTATGATGAGCAAAATTAATCATATATAAAAACAGGCCTAAGTGCAATGGCTAGTATCGATACATATTTCGTATAGAAACGTTGCCATATATCTGTACTTTCCTTTCTGGCGATTCATATTCTGAAGAGTGCCAGATGAAAAAAGCTTTTAAGTAAGTTTTCAGAGCAATGTCGCAAATTTTCAAGGCGATTTTCTCAATTTTATTGGGGCTGAAAAATCTTTGCTGCAGTGGCTGTCAGTATGTGAGGATGCAACACCAACTTTGTAAGTAATTGTAAAGTTGCACCTCTTCATCAAAATTTGGTGTTGATTCTGGTTGATGCATGATACCCATCTAGTTAGTATAATTGGAATGACATGATATCATTTAAGAAATTGTTAATATGGTGCACTTCAGTTTAATAAAACCAAAAATATTGTTTAACTAAAGGTGGAATATAATCAGACAGAAATAAGAGACTTACTGCAACGTATTGATGTTGGGAATCGGCCCAAAGCTTCAAAGTCATATGAGAAAGGTACAATGGGCTTGCAGCATAGGGGATCTGCATTTGGAATAGTGGGTACGTTTACGCCATTTTACCTTTGTGCTTTATTTATAACTCTTCGGCTTATCATATTTATGGCATTTGTTAGATATCGTATTTTATTAGGTACATTTTGACTCTTGTTGTCACTAGTCTCATCACCAACAAGTGTAAAACTAAATACGTTTCCACTTTGTAATTATATGTTGACAGCATTTTGTGGGTCTCATTTAATGTAAGAAATTACATCATGAATTGTTTTTCCTCATATCAGGCTTTGTGAAGTTTCTTGAAGGTTACTATATGATATTAATTTCAAAAAGACGTAGGTAAGTGTAACAGAACTATTTACTTTATTGTCATTGAAATAAATGAATGAAATTTGTGCAGTTTCTTTATTTTACTTGTTTTGTATCTCAGTAATGACATGTGCAGCTTCTATAGTTACCCTGTGGACTCACATCAAGATACTAGAGTCGACTAGAGGAAAATCCAAAGTTTTGACTTGCCATTTGAGTGTGTTATCCTTTGCATCACAGAGCAATCATTGTTTATTAAGCTGGAAGTGTCATCATCAATAAATGGGTATTTGTTGTTCACGATCATCTCCGTATGAAATTTATTTTACGCATACAACAAAGCTGTAGTAGCCTCAACTAAAACAGTTTGATCAAAAGATTTAATTATTTGTAATGCTTAGCTTGGCACTGTTAACTGCTCACTTACAAAAAGATGTAACAAGATGTGAACGTTTACCATGCTTTTGCAAGTTAACGAGCAGCTGCAAATGAGTTTTCTAAACCAACATTGCTAATGTTACACTGTTCATTAAAGATCTTGTCTGACTTATTCCAAATTAACAGATAATATTCAACAAGCAACATTTAACTGTATCGATTGTATTTTTATTGTCTTATATTGCATTGTTTTGCTTTGCATTGTCGCTTGAACTTTTCAACAACCAGTTTTCTGATAAACCCTCTCTTGACTAGATCTGTTAGTTGATGTATATTGAAAAGTACTGAATTTGTACAAATGTGGTCTGACTGAGTAATACTTACTTTTTCTAGAGAAACCACAACCTGACATTGTGTCCTTCATTGTTATTTATCTACATATTTTATTTTGATAATATGGTCTTGTTTTTCGTTTTTCTTGACAACTTAATAGGGTGGCCCTAATTGGAGGACATACAATTTACAAAATTGATGATACTGCCATGATCCCAGTAGCTAATGAGCAAACTCGAGCAAAGTTAGCAAACCCAGAAGAGGCCAGGTAAAGCTGAGAATGCTACTTCAGATTTATCGTTGGCCAGTTCTAGAATACTTATGAATAGTCGTGCTTACAACAAGTGTTGGCTGGAATGATGATATATGTGTCTAAGTGAGTCACGTTTAATAGTTAAAAGACACGTAGCTTTCTAGTACTCTGGGTGAAACAGCTTTCTAGTGTGTAAATCACCAATTGAGAATGGTGTTATTCTTAGAAAATGTTTTCTTTAGAATTATTAAACTGTGCAAAGAAACATTACAAGTTTACTTCATTAACTATTTCTTCACATTAGGATATTCAATAAGAAAGAAAAATTATCCAGTCAATGAATACATCCAACATGATTATTTGTGTTGAATGGTGTTTCCTAACAGTTGTTATGTAGTTGCTTTTTGACTACACTTTTTTTGTATTTTCTCTGGTACACTCTAGTATCATTTTCTGGTATTCTGCTTTTACTTCATCACATTTATGGAATCCTATTAAATACAGAGACATATGCATCTTTGCTTTAACTTCACTTGTGTTAAACAGTTACTCTTTTTAGTAGTAAAAAAACTTAGTCTTGTTTTCTATCACATAATGATAATATCGCAAGGGACATTACAATTTGTGGCATATTCGTATCTTTTATATGAGTTTGTACGTTTCTTTGTCTCTTCATTGTACCAATTTTAGGTACCTCAGAATATTTCAAAATGTTGATTTGTCAAGTAACTTTTACTTCAGGTTAGTCTTTTGTCCTAAAGGTATTAAAGTAAATCGATGCTTGAAAAATTATAGAATTTCTATGTGTTCTGTGTTGCTGTAACCCTAAAGCACATTTTCGTCTTGAAAATTTGCGACATTGTTCTGGAAACATACTTAGAAGCTTTTTTCTTCTGACACTCTTCAGAGTATGAATCGTCAGAAAGGAAAATGTAGATATATGGCAACCTTTTATACGAAACATGTATCAAAACTAGCCAATCATAAGCACGCAATGTCGCAAATTTTCAAGGCGATTTTCAAGTTTTTGTATTACAAAAAGATTGTTAAAGCACATTTTTTTGTTCCACAGGACATTGTGAAGTTTACTGTTAAACCGGAATGTGGCAGGGTTTCGAAATTTATGTTTGCATGATGTACAGATACTCTGACATTTACACACTTGTCCCGACCCTTCGCGTGCTTGTTTTGTCAGTTTATTAGTAAAGCTAATGTAGACTAAGATTTATTGTTTTAACCCCCATCAAGTCTAATATTTATTGCCAGGGAAAACATTTTCCACTTGGATCAGATTGCTAAAAGTCAATTTTACAATTTAATCTTGTTGTTCAGAATATTTCAAACGTCATTTTAATATTTTCTTTCGTTTCAGTTACAGTTATGACTTAACTCATTCACTTCAGTATAATCTGGCCCCATATTTTGGGTTGCCGTCAAAACATTGTCAGTCGTATAAAGATACATTATCTGGTGTAAGTGCATGTACATTGGCAAACCAAAAGGACGGAGAAGACCACACTCAAGATTTTCCCTCAAATGAAGATATGGAATATTCGGAAATGAATGACGAAAACCATGAAAATGACGCAGCTAGACAGCGAAGCAGACCGTCTATCAACTCTCAAGCAGAGCAGGAACGGACTCAGGAAGAAGTATTATTAGGATCCTTCAGAGCTAAGGCTTGTTTCAAATTCGTCTGGAATATACATTTGATCGATGGATACAAGGATAAAGTTCATCATGATTGGATTGTGTATATAATACATGGATTCATAGGACAGTCAAGTATCCTTGTGATTAATTTGATGTCAATTTGTGTAGTGTCTTAATAAAAGGCTGATCTCGTCATAAACTTTTGATCGCAATTGTACAAGGGAAGATTTAAAAATTAATTCATATTCGGGTTTTTGGGTCCAGCACCTTTTTTCGAGACTGGTAAACTGGACAACTCGTTTGGTAAAGCTGTGTATGTGTGCTTGATCGTCGTTATACGACTTAATATACTGAATTTAGATATCTGTGTTTATGGAAAACACGTCTATGTTACATTAATAGCAAGAAGGTCAAATAAGTTTGCTGGAACAAGGTTCTTGAAGAGAGGAGCCAATGATGAGGTAACTTACAATGTACTGGTACCTGATCTAGGTGGAACATATTGTGGATTTTGATACATTGGTACATTGTCAAAGTTGTGTTTTCATACACTATACAGTAAATTTGTTGTATATCTTTTCCATTTACACCTGTGTTAGTTCATCGGTTTCAGTTTTGCAGTTGTTCATTTCAGACTGGCTTTGTTGGTTTCTAATAGGGGCATGTAGCCAATGACGTTGAAACAGAACAGATGGTCCATGATGCGTCCGTAATTTCACTGAGCAGTGGACGATACACCTCGTACACTCAACTTCGTGGCTCCGTCCCATTTTTTTGGTCGCAGGTAATAACTTAAGTCGTACATTATATTCACTGCTGGCAATTTTTCGCTTTGTGTGTGTCAGGTGACTAGTGTTTTGATAAGTTATGGTCATCCAAGTGCGTTTATCGGAAACTTTTAGAGAACGTAGACATATTTGCGTTCTTGCGCGATCACAAAGTTCTCTTAGTATGTCTTATGCTGCTGTTTGTTATTGAATTTTTCGTCATTACATGATACTTGCATAGCTATGCGTATTATATTTGGCTTACGTACTATGTTTTGTATTTACTACTTGCAAAATAAGTACATTAACAATCTATCGTGTTGGCACTTTGTTTACAGGATACTTCACAAGGTAGAATTGTACCGAAGCCTCAAATACTTGGTAGGTTTTGATTTCCATTACATCGTAACTTCGAAAAACAACTTTAATCAAGAAAATGCCAAGAACAAAAAAAAATTCATATATAAAGATAATTAAATTGCTGTTTTCCTTTCTTAGTTGTACAGGTGCGTTTGAAATATTATATTCTACTCAGGATTACGTTAACTTCCTGACTTTGTACTAGTTTAATTCAGGAGAGAAGGATTTTTATTGTAGGAAAAAATGAATAGAGAACAGATCTGAGTACTAGTTTACATATAGCGTTGAATAATCCCTGTAAACTATTGCCCTATTTGTATGACATTATTAGCATTTGTTATTCAAAGGCTAATTGTACTCTGAACAGAAGTAATTTTATAGCTGTGACCACTGAAAATTCGAACCCGGGCTTAAAGACTGCAAATCTACCGCCATGAGCAGTCTAGGTCCAGATTTTCAGTCGTGAGACCTTTGTTCGAATCTCCAGTGGACACAACAATAAACTTTAATTTTGGCTTATACACAAGACCGCCCTGTAGACTTCAGTTTGGGACTCCTGGTACTCTGCTCTTCTTGTAATGGCGTAAACTGCTTTGGAATCTACACACGTCCAAGCATCTTGCAGAGGCGATGCATGTACTAGTCTTTCTGTCCTATATTTACATTAGGAATGTTTTAATATACAAAGCGAGGCAGAATGATGTAATTCTGAGACTGAGTTTTTGAAGCAAAGGAAGATGTTTTTTCCTTAGAGTGGAAAAATCTTGTAGATGATGTGTTTTACCTTTCTGCCGTTTGATTGGATACCGACATTTTCTCTGACACTGTATTAAAGTAGTTGTTATTTATGCGTTGTATGGCCATCTACGTTGATATGCATCATTCATGTTTTTATATACCGAGTTGACCTGGACTAACTGCATGCATACTTTTGCCTTTTAACCAGTGGACAGAGCTGATCCTTTTTTTACTGCTGGTGCATTGCATTTCAACAGCCTGATGGCCAGATTTGGTGCACCTATCGTGATACTTAACTTAGTAAAGGTACTGACATCTATCTTGCCATCATCTTTTAAATTTCAAGTAATAGAATACGTGACTTTTTATATGAAACATGTATTGAAACTAACTAATCATAGACAAAAAATGAAAAAGAAACAAAGAGAAAATGAAGAAACAAAGCATTATTGTGAGAGTCCAAGCGAAAAACGAACTCTTTCTACTTACATAGTACTGGTTTTCTTGTTTTAATGTAGACAGACTCCAATACTCTAGATGAAAGGACGATCTAGCTGTGCCAATTATCCAAAAATTCTCGTCCTTATGCATTTTGGCGCATTCTGAGTTTTCTAGTAAATGTTGGCCTATGGCAGAATCGCATGTTTTGGTAGTCATTTTCGCTTTTGTAAGCGCGAGATGGCTGTTCTCTAAGAGGAATTGATGCCTGGCATACAGTGGCTGGAACATGTTGTTTGATCCTGTCACCCAATCTGTGCTTAATAATGCAATAATGCTTTGTTTGTTCATTTTCTCTTTGTTTCTTTTTCCTTTCTTGTTTTTGATTGGCTAGTCTCGATCCATGTTTCGTATAAAAAGGTTGCCATATATCTATACTTTCTTTTCTGACGATTCATACTGTGAAGAGTGTCAGACGAAAAAAGCTTTTGAGTATGAGTTCAGAGCAATGTCCCAAATTTTGAAGGCGATTTTCAAGTTTTGTACCACGAATAGATTGTTCAAATACGTGATATGTATTTTGTAATTGTGTTTTGACGAAGAGATATATTTTGTGCAAGTTTTTCTGTGACCACACACTTTTGGTAAAGAATCAAAAACTGTAAGGAATTTCTTTATTACTGGAATGGATATAATGGAATCCGAATGGTCCAAATGAGCAGGTATAATTTGTTAGGCACTTCAAATTTTGTAGCAAACGTGGCAACCAGTTAGACTTAACTCAAAGTCCTCAATATATTCAATGCTTACACTGAGGATTTGAGTGAAAGAGTTATTTTATCGTAAAGACGCTATTTTATTGAATTCGTTTTGTATTTTTTGTTCATTTTGTGATTTTCCATTTCATTATTTTTGTAATCATTCTAGCACATAGTGTTGCTGAATTTACTATAGATATATTCCCGTTGGAGTGAACAGCAGCTTTGGAGGTGTGTAGTATGCGTATGCTGCCAGTGTTATGACAAGCAGCAGGATGAAGGCTGTACTATTTTTATTGGTGATAAGTTATGCAATAGGCAGTAATTCCTTCTGTCAAGTGCCCGATAACCAGAATTCACACTTCGTTACGGACTTTCGCCAAATATTGGCCCAGACAAGCGCAAAATGTACCTGGATTTATTTCATAAAAGAGCTGCTGTTCGTTGGCCGATATCATGAAGAATAAGCTACCGCTTAAGTCATACCAAAGACTTTAAAAATGGTACATAACGCTTCCCTTCTAAGCACCCGGCACCGACAAGATAGATTATGGAAGTTAAACTACACCGTGCTACTAGTGAGTTAGCCACCTACTGTAGATTTCACTATGGCTCTGTGGCGCTAGGGGTAAGGAAACGGAGATGGGCGCCGTCCTATACATCAAAATGATGTTGGCGCCTTAAAAGATAACGGAAGAAATCAATAACCGCTGGGATGTGATCTTCCGAACATGAATTTTATGTTACTTTATTTCTGTTCTACTTCCTGCTGTTATGCTTGTGGCGTGGATGACGTCCTTCATCTTCGATCAGTAACTCCTTACAACGTTGCTGTCAAACGCCATCTTGTTTTGCTACACAACTTTGTGAAAATGTTAAGATTTTTAACTACAGCAAAGTTGGTAACCAGCTATAAGTTTTGTTGTGAGTGGTAGTAAACTCGTTGAACAGATGATATACGGTGTGCTGGATATAGTACACCCGACTGCAAGAAGGAAAGCTCCTTATTTTGTTGGATGAGTTTGCAACATGTTGTACAGACCATAAATCCTGCCGTTACACACATTTAGTGTTCCTAAAATCCATGTGCAGCAGACTTTCCATTTCGTCAAGGCGCATAGAGAATAGCACTTCAAGAAACTTTCCCATTATATTTGGTGTATACACATACTTTTCCCATAAGTTTTTCTTTTGGAAACTTCAACAGGAACGCTATCAACTTTGTTTGAGTGCAGGATTCATACAAACAACTCTGATTCGTATTACTGATGGCGTTTTTATACCTAGAAAAAAGAGAAGAAGCCACATGAACAAATTCTCAGTGATCAATTAAAGCAGACTGTTGATTATTTAAATCAATTTTTGCCAGAAGAACACGCAATTCAGTACATAGCATGGGATATGGCTAGGATGACGAAGAGGTAACAAATGTCTGTGTTAAAGAAACCGTAGTATATAATTAATTTCCTCCTTAGAAAACGTACATAGTATGGTTTAGTTCCTTGAGCATAACTTGATATTCTTGTTGCAGTTCATCTAATTAGTAGAAATTTGCTCCTAGTAACACTACAGAATGAATAGAAGATTGCGTAGCATTTTACCAAGAGCTCGAATCTAAGGGAATTCGCATCACTTAATTGTAAAGTGAATTTAAGACTCCTGGATTGAGTAGTGTTGAGCAATCAGGTATTTCATGATTGTTTACTATTTTGAGGATGTAAAGAGAGTAGTTTCAACATATTGGTTTCTTTGGTAACTAGTTTAAGTGATAGTTTTGGGCCGTTAGTGTTGTCAGAGTGAAGGTTTTTCGATGTGATACGATGCGTGAGATAGAATGTTTTAAAGGAATTATGAATTTTTCTCATTTTAATCGTTTATGCCTCTCTTCTGACGGACAATTCCCTACTTGTCATGCGGTGAGCTTGTCTGAGGGATGTATCTGCTGTAGCTGCCCTTGTTGCCATTGGCATTTAATAGACCAGTTAAAACATCGCATGTTGCATAGTGGCTACGATACGCGATGGGAAAGGATTATTACAAAGTATGTAATAGAAACGACCGAAAGTGAAACATAAAGATGTGGTGAAGGAAGAATTATTAAAATTTTCGTGCCAATATTTTGGACAGTTTTATCTTCATTACAACGTATTGAACATATCCAACATATTATTTACTTATTTTTCATCAAACCTGACACTGATTAAATTTGTCTTTGTAGTCAGCGTACATTTATCCGTTAGAAACTTGTGAAATAGAAATTGAGTGAATTTACTTCTAACAGAAAACAAGGAGAAAGGACGAACTTGTATTACAATCACTGGACTAAACCTTTGGGTTAATCAAACTTATTACTTAATGTCACAGAATGTCACATCTATCTGTTGACTTTATTTTTCAGCAAGGAAATAAACGTTATCGAGAGACTAGCGGAGATAGCAGAAAAGGTGTGTACAGTAAGCATTGAAGTTACGAAATCTGCTTTTGTTTTGAACTGACTTTGTTATCATATTCTTAGGTTGCTAAACACTGTCCGCTCTTAAGAAGCCTAATCGTCGATAAGACGACGATCTTGCAGGCCAGTGTTTGCATTTTTGGTCCGCATCACTACAAGAAAACTGTTATGAATGAGTGAAGGTAACGTGATCCCAGTTTCACGAAGAGCTCACTTCGTAGCGCCGACATGAGAATAAGCCACGCTGGTGTATTTACTGCAAAAAATGTTCTGCGAAATTACTTCGTACGCTCTATGACCAAGAGTTTCTTAAAAATGAGCATTAATCCAGTGTACAGGCATTGCAATTCTTATCCCCTACCTTCCTGTTTGTAAGGGAATCCATATGTTACCTTTAATAGACAAAATTAGATTGACTCTCGGTTAAAAGCTTTGCAATTCTTAGAGCTTTCATGGGAATATTCTGGCAAATTTTCATTGCATATCGACTTCAACCATGTATTAGTATGAATTAATGAGGGCAATGTTTGGATTCTTTTGACCATGTTTGTTTATGTACTGCAGACACAGCGCAATTTTCAGTTACACCTAAAAGCCATTGTTAGTAAGATTGCTCGAGTCACTATATTGTAGTGTTTAGCAGCCTGGCAGCAATTACTGTGTCGTGTTCACAACGCAACCCGAATGTCCTACTTTGGAAATCAAGAAATAGACGAACAAAAATGAGAAGGGCGAACATTTGCAACGCGATCGGAGTATTAAAGTACTTTAGTTAAAGTGAAGACCAAATAAAATACCTTATGCATGCTATGCAGAATGCTGTTAGACGACTCTTTAGGACTCTTTCTTAGGTGGGACTTTGAGAATCGCTAAATAACTTCATACCTGATTTTCCTTGACCCTCATTATTGCTCTTGCTAGGCTACTATTTTGCACCGGCTCGGTGGAAAATGTTTTTGAGCCATTTAATTGGCTTCGCCTTTAATGACCATTATTGTTCTTTTTTTCTGAGCATTATCGTTAATCAGTGCTTTCTATGTTGTATCATAGTCTCTCTGAATGGAAATGAACTTGTAGAGATGCATATGCTCTTTCTAATTTGATTTTCGTTTACGTTTAGCAATTACAAAGAATGTTTTTGTTTTATTTCGCGGATACTAATTGTAGTATTCAACTTAATTATCTGTAGGTCATGAAAGAAACTGGATTCTTTCACAGTGGACCCCAGCTTTATTGCAATACTCTGCGAAATCACAAACGGTAGGTTTCTTATTTCCTTACCAATTGGTTTAGATTTTTCCTTAAACAGATTCCGTCTGTTTACGCGAAGTAAATATTTAAGAAATACATTCAATGAAGCGTAGATGGTTCTTTTTTTACTGGAGTTGTTTCTGTGCTTCTTTAAAATTCCACCCACGTGGTTTTATGTGAACTAAAGACAGTAGTTTCAAGTTATTCTGACGTCTTGATATGATGTCCTACGATCCGCCCTCGGGGAGATTTCTCCTTAGAAACTTCGAGTTAAGAAACAAGCCCCTCTGAGTAAGAACAGAGTCCATTCCCTTTAATATTGATCACTTCCAGTTGATTCAATGTCTTTGCATCGAACCACTTCCTTGGTTCTACTCAATATAATTTGACATAAATTTTAATATTGTAGATATATTCTTTGTTCGTGTATATTGTGTGATTGTGATGTAATTTACAAGTATTATGCCCTTCTTTTAGCTCATTATTCTTGTTAGTGTTAGAGAAAATTTATGCTGGAATTTGAATACTGTTATTATGTCCTTTCTTAGATTTGCCGGAATGAAGGGGCACGGATACAGTGATTCCTTTCCTGGATTGCGCCAGGTAATCGGCTTCCCTACTACTGCTGTTGCCGATTCAACAATTAAATTTCGTAGGCAAAATGAATCGATCATTTATGGCTATCCAGTCAAGGCAAACATCTTAACAAATCCAAGAAAATCTCGTCGAAGTACACCAATGTAATGATGCATAAGTATGTTATGAACGGTAGGTTTTTGGTAAACTGAGCAGGTGACCTATGACGATCATTGTACATTTTGCCATGTATGACACAGAAGATAAAGTCAGTTAATCTTAGTTACATAAGAGGGCGCTCCTTTTGTTGCCTATTCATATAGGTTAGGGGTTAATCTCCTTTTAGGTACTACAAGCCACATTCGACGAAAGCATTTAATACTAACTTTACTATTAAAATTTTCTTCTGCTCATACATTTTTGTTTCTTTTTGTGCAAGACTGGTATTCTACGCGTAAATTGTGTCGATTGTTTGGATCGCACTAATACAGCACAATTTATGGTTGGCAAGTGTGCATTGGGATTTCAGGTGAGAGTCTGAAGCAATTCCCTGTTCTTAATGCAACTAAAAACTTGCTTGTCATGCAGCGATATCTATTTCTTACTTCTGGCCCAAAGTAGTGCTTTTCAAAGTCAATGACTGACTTTTGATGAATTTTAACAAGATTATGAATGTTGTGTATTGAAATCTTCGTATTAAAATGAGAACCCTTTGCCAAAACGGGATACTAGAAAATTTAATCCTAGCGATGAAGAGACACTGTTTAAATGTACTGGTTTTGTGGAAAAGATGATGCCTGGTGTAATGAAATCTAAAGGATAGCTATTGGAGGCAATCAAACCACTGAACATGTTAGGTCCATAAATAACAGGCTTGTGGGAACCGAAATTAAATGTTGCCCTATAAACATTTTGGTACTCCAGATTTACTGGGCAACAAATGACAACAATTATTATGACGTCAATGACTTTTGTAAAATTGAAAAACAATACAGAGAGAGTCTCACAAACCAAATACTTGGTCATGATGGTGGATTAAGGCAGTTGTTGACAGTGACGAGATGATTCTCCTGGTACTGTGGTCATGAAAATCAACATCAAAGACCATAGAAATTGTTTGTACAATCAAGTAGTGACAAAACACTCATTGCACAAACCCTGGAAGTCAGTGGTATGCATGGAAAACACCCAGCAACATTGATAGATAGCAGCTGCATTACATCATGATGCGACAACGACACGAGCAACGAAATAGTGTTAATAATTCACATGTTTCCCTAGAGGCAGATATTTGGAACAGGACTTGCTTATGATGAAAGCGCTGCTTAAGCTCAAATGCATCAGGTAGACTCACTCTAAATAATTGAAATCTCAATAAGCAACGACAAAGTTACAATAACAAGTAACAGAGAGTGACCGTGAAAGGCGGGGAGACCCCTGATGCTGGTAAAATAAAGAGACCCAAGATTAAGCGTGGCCTTCAGACAAGTATTGTAATGCTTCTCTGCGAAACGTAATGTACATGAACCTAAGAATCACAGAACCATCATCTTGATCTCACCCATTTTTGAATGTTTTGTTAAAAATACTAAATAAGCTTATTCAAGTAGGTTTTCTTGAGAATTATTATAAGAAGAAGTTTGAAGTTTAGTCAAAAAATGATTTTTTTTCGATTTTCTAAAGGAAATTTGATTGAGTGCGCTGGTCTTGGTGGATGAGAGTTCTTACCAAAGACTGGATGAGATAGAGTCAACTGACAAAAAAAACACTTACACAAACCAACTAGCACTTTTAGGAGTAGTTGATGGCTCGATGCTGCAATCGTAGGGAGAGGTGTTCGACAGGGAACTATAAGTTCACCACTTTTGTTTATGACAAGCTAAAGTAAGGCGCGGAAGAAAGTAGGTGTAGATATCAAAGTCTGGTTTTGATGAGCGATTCAGAAGAAAGTCTGTAACAACATCTTAAGGATTATATGCATTTACATCTTAATTTAATGGCCAAATTACACTGCATAGAATAGGCAGTTGTGGAGGCGAATCACTTGCCGTATAATTGTCGTTGAGAAAGGAAGTAGAGAAATGTAGAAATGAAAATAAAATAAGAAGTAGTTGGCATCTGCGCCACTTGCATTAACTTGTATCCCCTTTCAATATGTTCCTTATCTCATATTTTAAGATTCATGTTATCTTTCCTTAATCGTGTTATTTCAATCGTTTTCCAACATTTTTCTCCATTAGTTGCATGCACTGGGTGTGACAGACACTCCTGAGCTTCAGTTCGATTCAGATGTCGTCAGGTTAGTTTGTTATTTCTTCATCTTAGGAGGTTATGATATCGACTGCAGCAATGTTATGATTCTTTTTAACATTATGTTACTCTCGATCCGGCCGGAGAATTTTTTTTCTAGCTCTGTAAATTCTTGAGATCTGTCTGCATATTTAAATGCTTAGGGAAAGGATTCAAGACCTAACTGAATAGTGTGGAATTATGTGCGTCGTACGCCTAATTGTGCCTTGTGTACTAAAAATATTTAGTACTTTATGTACTGCGATGCGTCTTTTACCGTTTTGTACTCAGGTACGGTAATGAGCCCGGTACTTCAATATATCATGCCATGCAGAACCTCAACTACTCTACTGCAGTCAGTTTAACACTACACCCTCCACTGTTATGCACATATGGGATACAGATCTCTTAAGAAGGTCAACGAGCCTACTTTACCTTAAAAGGCGTTTTGCAAACTACATTTGACACCTTTCCACTGTTTTATCTCAATTAAAGATTTCAGGCCATAGGAATCAAGTTTCTTCTTGGAAACGTTTGAACTGAGAACTGATGATCTTGATACGAATACGCATTGAGTCTAAAAATCTTTGGCATAAATAGTTATTATTGGGGAAACTGATATTTTCAAAGATACATTTACTGATGATAAATAGTGATTACGTGATGAATAAAGGCGATACACTGACTAATTAAAGATAAGTAGATGATGGTTAAAGAACTTCACGTGTCCAACAAAGTGATGGCAAGGTACCCATGGATTTGGTGGAGGTAACTGTGTCGTTAACTTTGGTTTATCTGTAAACCTCGTGTTCAGAAATTTGGACCAGGTAGCAATGATAGACTTTTATGAACGATATAGTTGTGTCGATAACAAATTCTGATGCTTTGCTGACAGAAGTACGCTTAAAGGCAACTTGCGCTCTTGGTTAACATTTATTAGAAAAGGAAACAAAAGAAAGAAGGAAATGGACTGCTTTCTTGTGAATCTTAAACCAAATTACTCTATTAAATGATCAAACACAGCAACAAACAATTCCCAGTAAATTGCATTAACTTCTTTATCGAAAACAGCCTTATCCCGTGCAAGTTTGGAAAGTTTGTAAACGTTTTCCTGGAATCAAAGTGCTACCACGTACTTCAGCGATTCAGAGGAATCCTATTTAGCTAATTATTGCCCTCAGCTGTCTTGAATTCAGTTACGAAGACTTTGCTGTCATTTCAAACAAAGATGGAAGAAGCTTCGAGTACCCGAACTAACAATGTACTGTCAGTTTTCAGACGTCAGCAAAATGTTTGTTAGAAAATAGCTAGAACTTCGAAATTTTAGCCACAAGCAGAAAATAATCAGTTACTCCAAGGCTTGCTTATAGATATGTTATTAATATTGTAGGAATCATTAACATTTTATCTTAAAGCGATAATTTTCGTGTCGTATCGGATCTACAAGAAGTGTAAAAGTTACGCTAGTCGGAAAAGCTCTTTCATTTTACCTGGGATGGTAAACGATTACATGATCAATTAACGAGCTACCTCTAGCTTTCATTTTCCACCAAAATAGTAAAAAAAGGATGGATTTGAATAATTTATTCAATGCTTATATCTCGATAGTATGTAACAAAATAACTTGGATATTGAAGGAGTGCATTACTTATAATGAAGGTATTGACCGATTTCATACTGGCAGTGAAAATGTGGTTTAGGTAGTTTACATCGATCTGACAAAGTATTCGATGCGATTATGCATTCATTGTTCTTATTTAAACTGGCATCAATTTTTCTGAAAGTAAAAATTTTTTATTCATTATGTACTCTTTAAGAGAGCAAACTGACTTGACCCTTTTCTAACATTTCTCTCTGATCAAAACTTTTTTAAACCAAAAATTCCTTTTTATCGAGATTTAGTTAGTCTTATATTTCTCTGCATACGCCGTGAGCCCAAGGCCGCTTTGAAAGAAGTTTGATCCGGGTCAGTGGTTTTTTACCCACTCCGAATTCAAAACAAGTGCCAACACTCCACTGCCAGTCGACTAAGGTTGCATGTCGTAACTTTTTAAATTTTCGTAAAGGTAGAGATATGGTAGTATTATGGTCGCGATCTAAAATATATTCGGTTAATGTAATACACTAACTGTAAAGTTGTATCGACAATACATCAAGCAATAAGACAAGCAGTTTTGCGGAGGAAATTGAAGCTGCTACTGATGTTCCCCTTTGGTATCTGGTAAGAGTGCAAGTTCCTGATGGGCAGTTGATGTTGCACTTTGCACCTTCATGACATTTAATTGCACAGTTTCCTTTCAGGCATAAAAGTCTCCCTGAGGTTTGTTCTGATGCAAAATCAACTTCACAGTTTGAGCACACAACGTGACACTGTTTTGCTTTGCAAATGATTTTGCATCCATCCTCTGAACAGGAAGGACTGCAGTTGCCATTTCCAGTGCAAGACATGGTACAATTGCCTCCACACTCTGAAAAACATTGGACAGAGGCTTTGCAAGCCATCTTTGGACAACCGTTTCTACAATGTTGCGAACAGATCTAAAAAAAATGAGATGTACGATAATTGGTAACATATTTAACTTTGATATTGTATTATGGCCGAAGCAGCATATTTACTTCAGCATCTAATGTAAAGTACGCTAACCGAACAAGGTTTGCCTTGTCGTTGCTACGAATAAAGGTAAACTTATGTTGAGTAATTGAGGAATACCCAGGTGTAGTATGAACATTAGCGGAAACCCGTCAGGGAATCGGAGAAGTCGTGCAGATGACCTACATTTGACGGGAGGAGAAAATTAAATCCAAAGATAAGAATGGAAAAAGACAGAGAATTTTTCGGATAATTGGCACAGCTAGATCGTCCGTTCATCTAGGTGTACTGGAGTCTGTCTGTATACAACAAAACCAGTACTCTGTAGGCAGAAAGAGTTCGTTTTTCACTTGGACTCTTTCAATAATGTTTTGCTTCTCTATTTTCTCTTTCTTTGTTTCCTTTCTTGTTTATGATTGGCTAGTTTTGCTACTGTTTCGTATAAATAGGTTGCCTTATACATATACTTTCCTTTCTGACGTTTCATACTGTGAGGAGTGTCAGACGAAAAAAGCTTTTAAGTATGATTTTAGCGCAATGTCGCAAATTTTCAAGGCGATTTTCAAGTTTTGTACCACAAAAAGATTATCCTTTATCATTTGCTTTAAATGTCGTGAATAAGGCACTGTATGTTGAGACGATCTCTTTGCAAGTTAGATTGGGCACTGCCTTTATCCGTTAAGGAATATTGAGTAACGACTAGCATAATAGTTTTGAATCGTAAAAACGATGATCAAGTCAAGTTTTTGTATCCTCGAGAGAAAGATGGTCGCCTGGCAACTCCATGAGGTCGTCGCTTGCAACCTACTATAGAATTTTTTGTCTTATCTTAACGAAAATAAACAACTGCGTATTGACAAGAGAAGTTTATGGAGAACACCACCTGAAGCCTAATTTATTAACGTCCCTTTTAACGATGACAATTTGCTCTCAAAATTTAAATGCACTTAACTGTTGAATCTGGCTCTCTATGATCCTGTCCGATACGTTGAATGTCGTGTATAAACGAAGTCATAGACCTTCATGTCTTAGATCTGGTGACAGCAGATGATGATCAACTTGGATCAAATAAGTTAAATAAAATCCCGAACTTGTCAACGCACAGTAGTATAAGATTAAAGTAGCATTGACGTATTATAGTTATACTCGCCCATGGGCTCAAATATTACATACTTGGAAAACTTCCTTACCCCTTGGCTGATGCAGTCCATTTTCTGACATCCTCCAGCGCCACAGTTCTGTATGCAACTCTTCTTTGCTCTACAAGCCATATCACAAGAATTTACCGGGCATACCTGCCGACAATCACCCAAAGTGCAACTTGCCGTCGAATATTGTATGAATATACTTGCCACGTGAACAAATATGACACCCCAAGTGTTCCTTGGTACTTTAGACATTGCTAGAAAAGTGTGGAAGTATTTCAATACCTTTTTACCCTGCTAATTTAAGAATTATACCGTTTGTAAGTCGTGAAACTAACGGGAATGTCTTGCCATCGATAACCTGGGAACTTTTGTAGTGTCGTAAAATTAAACGGTTGTCACACAACCAATAGATCCTTGTTTCTTCAGTGAAATCCGAAGTACAATTTACAATAGTGACTTGATTGTACTCGACAGACCTCTCTAACCTGGTACTTAATGAGTAGATTGACTCCAATTGCCAAACGATCATACTCAAATTTACACAAGCAGAAAATACATAAGGAACATGTGGAATGGGGTTTAATTTCCTTAGTGATGGACAATTGCCCTTGCTGTTCAATTTAGTCGTAGGTGCGATGTTAAATTTGGTTCGTTTTTATTATGCGAAATTCAAACAACATACGTAAATGAGATATTTACAGCTAACATAGGGTTGGAATTATGTGGTGATAATTAGTGGGCAATGGCCTGTTTGTCTTATTTGACTATAAAAGTTCTTTGTTGCCCTTTTTCTTGTTTAATTTTGTGGCTGTCCGATAGAAAACTTTAAACAGTAATGACTTGACAAAAACACGTGAATAACAAAATTGAGATCTTCTTTTTACCAGTCATACGTGTTTGTCCGTTTGATCGAAATGCAGATTGGAACATACCACCGCATTTACGAAAGTTGAGTGTAGGTTATGTGCCGTTGCAACTTTGAATTAATCTGTCTGTTAATGTGAATGCAATTTTGCTCATATTTCGCATACCATGGCGACTATGGTAAAGAAGACAGTTTTTTCCTAAAATTAGTTTGTCTTCGTTGGTTTTGCTGTTACAAAAGAAGTTTTAAACTTTTAGTACTGGCGATTACAT
>JANTCA010029237.1:0-17208 GCA_024741275.1 Chironex yamaguchii | reverse complement strand
TATTCAATAGGCGTGAGGGCCTGGCTCAGACAAGGCTTGCAGTTAAATCCATGAAACAATTTATACTGTATAAAATAGGCGTGAGGGCGTGGCTCAGACAAGGCTTGCAATTAAATCCATGAAACAATTTATACTGTATAAAATAGGCGTGAGGGCCTGGCTCAAACATGGCTTTCAATTAAATCCATGAAACAATTTATACTGTATAAAATAGGCGTGAGTGCCTGGGAAAGTGTCAGATAAAAATGTCAGCATTCTGCAGCTAATTGAATTAGCAAATAATATGAAATATTGCTGAAATAACATTTATAATGGTATCCATAGTTTCCTACTAATAGAACTATGAAATTAGATTAATGAGAATGTCTTTCCATTTTCCAAAGCAAATCATGAGCTAGAATTCTTGCCATTTTTTGCTCTGTGCCATACCTATATATTTGGCAGTTACTATCAGCCTGATATCTCCGTTCCGTTTTTTATTAACTGATATCTTTGACGTATTATCTACGGCAGCTTTAAGAACTTTGACCTTGAGTTCTATCGGCGCATGACCAACCAAAGAACTATCTTCGTTTATTTTAGAAACAGTATCTTTTTGACGTAGAAACGGCTGCCCGTCTCTTCCGTAGCATTTAATAAGCTCAAACGCGAACATTTTTACATCTAAGCACTTGGTGGCTTAGTCGATGATTTATGGCATGCTGGTAAAGGGTTATGGCCACAGTGGGTGTCAAATGTCCTTGAGATAGTTGTTAAAGTATGAGAGTAAACCTTTTAACCTCCAAACTTCTTTTTCACGGGTTTACGTCGCCCCCCTAAAACGATGTTGCTTTTTCCACCAGACTCGTGTAGCGAGCGTGTTCATATAATGTTTAATTGTGATGTAGACTTGTCGCAAACAACAACATTATTTGGGGAAGGAGAAGGCTAAAAGATACACTCAGTACTTAAAAAATGCAGTCTCAGGACTTTTGGCATTTACTCTTCGTTCTTTTACTCGGCAAGAACTTGAAAGGCAAACAGTTTTCAATAACGAATATGTAACAAGTAAAAATAAAAGTTATAACTAGGGTTGACGAGATTGTAGTATTCGTTCCCAATTTTTAGAAAATTCGGTTATTCAGTGATTAAGGGCTTGGTTACGATGTACCCACTTCATCAAAAAGAGAAAAATTTGGAATAATAACATAACAGATGTTTTTTAAAAACTGATTTAAATTATCCCACAAATGATCAGTAACATAGTATATTTACTGAAGTATCGATCTTTATCATTCTAGTCTGCCAACTTGTTACACGCCTGGAATAATTGATCTCTTTGAGTGTTCATTCTGGCAAATAATTGGGAGAATAAGGGAGAAGGTGATGTTTGGACTCTCGGTTGACAGAGCTGTATATAAGTAAGTAGACAAGGTAGTCTTGTGTAAGAAACAGAAGTAAAGTTAACGATTATGACCATCCGAGCGTCGAATCCAAGTATCCCTACAGCATTAAAGACAATGAAACAATCCATCCGCAATTTTTATCTACAATGTGTTAGTCATATGGTAGACTCGGACTGGAACTATAAACGCCTTTTTGAGCATGTAGATTGTCTTATAACAATATGGAAGGGTCTACCTTCCCATGCACAAGACTTGAGTATTAATGGTAAACTTTGACTGTAACATCGCATATATTACATAGTTGGTTACTTGCACGTGAAAATAGAGACAGCGCGAGACTTTCGAATTGTGTCGGTTAGTGCCTGAAAGACAAACTTGCAAGTCTTCAACACGAGTGATAAAGACGAGTAATTAACTATTTGAATAAGACTCAACACAAGTGCTCTCAAGAGTGGGGTTTTTTGTGGTACAGTGTCGTGCTTTGTCCACCATTTGACAATTTATTAACAGTTTTATCGTACCCAGTTTCCTTAACGTTTCCCAAAAGCTCTTAATTTCAGTGCTTGCACACTAACCACTCGCCAAAGGATTAAGTAGAATAATATAGGATTATTTGCACTTTCTTGCAAATATTTAATATGATCTGGTGTAAATTTTCCTCACTATGTAGGATGTTATAGCGGTATGGAGCATTTGTTTCCATTGCTGGAAATGTGAGACTCAACCTATAAAAAACTTGTACTATTGATCAAGAGATTACAGTTTACCTTTATGCTCATGTTTTTCTTATGACGTGCCTTTTTCGTTAATTTGTGCCTCATCGCTTGTTCTATATCAACCAAATTTTCTGACGTATATACGTATATACATGGAGTGACTGTTCTGATCGCGCCATTAGTCATGCCCATTCTGACTTCGTCAAAATCGTCCAGAAATTAACTTGCCGATTACGCAACTCAAGAAACTCGCCGCCTCCTAATTATGTAATCTAAGATACTCGATTGCCGCTTTCTGATTTCGCAATCCAAGACAATTATGCTATCATTTGCTTGTGATTCAACGAAAGTAAACTCAGCTCAAGACATACGAAATTTATCTTTACGAAAAACACGTCAGTTGTTTCAAGTCGTTTTACGTTCGATGTAAGTATCCATGTTTCTGTTCTTTACAACCGACCTCGTTAAACAGGAGCTGGGAAGACAGCCCTGTAGAGTTGATAGTTCCACTACCCTGCCCGAAAACTCAGAACACGTAAGGGCCTTCTGGCAGCTATGCCCAACACGCAAGAACTATCAGCATATTGAATGAAAAGATGTAAATACTCTTTGATTGGTCTTAGCTGCTGGAAAAATTTTCAAAAAACTCGAGCTTT
Organism: Chironex yamaguchii; assembly: GCA_024741275.1. NCBI lineage: Eukaryota > Metazoa > Cnidaria > Cubozoa > Chirodropida > Chirodropidae > Chironex > Chironex yamaguchii. Next base: position 14,451 of record JANTCA010029237.1, on the reverse strand, counting down.
GGACATGAAAAGTCGTACATTTCCTTTTTTATTTTGTTAAATCTCTGCTTTTGTACATACAAAATACAAGTTATAGTTAAGACTAAGTGCTTCACACCATGCACCATAAATTCAATCTAAAAAAACAGTGACGGAGGGAAAGTCTCGAAACCACTTCTCAACTACTGTAGAATACAGTATACCCAGTGAGAAATTCGGGGTCGTAACACTTTCTCCTCTCGCGTCTGTTTTACTGTGATTACGTTTGTAATTTTTAGTTCAAACAATTCCTTGACAAGTTCTAGTGCGCATAGTTAACTAAGAAGGTTTCAATTTGTCACTCAAAATTCAGACAATGGCATGGTGCTTCCAGCTGCCTTGAACAAACTGACACCACCTCATTCTCAGATCGGCTTGCTAAGAATCGGTAAAAACTGCATTTAATACGACGAGAAATTCCAAAAATGCAAGTTTACAGTCGAGAATTGAATATACTGTTCAAGTTCAGCTTCGTTTTTGCCTTAATACCTGTGGTCCAAGCCTGGGCAGTTTCATATGCGCAGTCGGTTATACGGCTCCACTTTGGTATGGGCCAATTTTGTACATACGAGAGCAGGTCTCTTTTAAAAGATAAATGAAGTTTTAAACCGTGAAATTTCAGTCCTCAGCTTAGTCAGCCTGGTACCCACTTGATGATTACCACGATAACGAATAGGTGTAATCGTGCTAATCCACAGGGAGTACATCAAATGCAATTGCGATATGTCCTATATTCGTGACAATCGTCATTACGATTATCGCGAAAGGATATTAAAATTTTTTAATACCTTCGCGATAATTGTGATTGATGACGTCAAACCCTTTGTCCAAAAAACATCTTAAGAATTATGAATGAGGAGTGTCTGAGGTAAAGGTAATTCGGAAAAATCGTCATTTCGGAGATTTGGTGTGGTTTTTGTAGTATATCTTTTTAGCATTGTCCCTTCAAAATGGAGAGTGAAAACATTGTGAAATTCACGGTCATTCAGTCGTAGTTCCTAGACCAATCCATGATATTCGATTGAAGCTTTATTTCCAAAAACATCTCTGATCCAGAACCTTCTGGTCTTTTTTGTGAAGATCTTTTTCTCTTCTCTGCCTACGTATTGATGAAAACATAAACGGCGCTCATCATTGCAAAGAGTTTTGTATTCCCATGAACAGCCATTTTGATTAGCTGAACTTCCTACCGTCAGCAAAAAATTAATCGTGATAATCGTCAAGTGTGTACCAGGCTCAAGGCACACAAGGCTTTCGTCTCTTCATTGTACATGACAGTGACGTCAAAGAATACGCAAAATTGTTACTCCTCAATTTCCGGTAAAGAATAAATTCAATTATATACACTCCATTTCCAAACAAGAGGATTAACATATGTATCGTTTGCAAAAATGTGCTTTTCTGTATAAAGAATTAAGTTGGTTGCAATTGAGTTTTAAGACAGGCAACAAGCGGAAAAAGGAGTGTCCTGCCTTATAATTAACGCCCCTTTAAAATTATCATATTGTTTGATGGTCACTCGATCAACAGCGATTACATTACACAAATATCCTTTTCACGCTATGCTCGTAAATATTTTTACTCTCTTTCGTTATTTGTAACACTTTATAGGTCGAGTTACACTAAACTGTGGCTTTAAAATTGTTATGTAAGCCGTGTTGATATCCAGTGATTTCGGAGATTGTTGTTTAGGTGGCAATAAAACTTTTACACTGAAAGATGAAACTTTTGACTGCCTTCGCTAAGTAGAAATAACCAAACTGTCTTCCTCCTAAGCTTAATCAAACGCTTATACAACACTATCTCAAAATAGGTCGAAAAATTACGCAAAGAACACAGACTACCACTCAACTAACTATTGACCATTCCTTGTCAACTGTATCCACACTCCGTCCAAGCTATTTAATGCTCTACAACATTGATACTGAGCACATCAGAGGAATCGACGAGCTAAAATCGAGAGGACTAAGTACTGAACAGTCAGTCAGGGGATTTGGGACTCAGTCGATAAAATGTTATATCCAACTAAATCGTAGAAAACCTTCCGTTAAGGCTGCCACGCTCGAAGGGTACAACTGTAGCAAAGTGCAATAAGGCATGGTTTTCCTTTCGACTCAGACAGGCTACGTGTTTCTGAAGTGAACGTACAGTGCAGTACAAGTTTTGCATTTGAGAGTAAAGAATCGCTGCTTACATGGAAATCGAAGCCTAACCTCGAACTAAAAAAAGAGCTTCAGAAATAATAAAGGGTCCACCAAGAGTGCCCCTTCTCGTTATTCATATTCTGTGGTGATTACAATAGAAAGTCAGCCTGGCTTAATATCAAGCATATAAATGGTTCTCGTAGTTGATTTGTAAGCTTAAGACATAAGACAACAGAGAAGTCAGTTTGCAAAATTTCGTTGTAACAAAGTTATGTACTTTTGTAACTAATAAATAATTTATTCCTTTACTCAAATACAACACAAGCCTACGTTTACATGAAAACTAACGTCATTTTCAGTGGAAAGGCTTTTCATCTTTCGATTACAATGTTTCCCTAAGAAAATGATCAGGGTGTACAAAAGCATCTGTTAGTGCCGTGCTCTGGCTAGTCCACTCAGAGACACCGATACACTAAAAATTGTCAACGAGTCAGTAACATTGTACTTATCATACAAATGGAAGCACGGTCCTCACCTTTCCCAATGTATGACAAAAATACAACTCGGGTGACCAACACTGAACACAGCATTATTTCATATTATACGTCATAAAATGTTAAAATGATAAAGCAGCAACACAAGAGGCCACTTATAAACTAAAAGGGTTTATCACATAAGACCAACAAAAGAACAAACTGTAAAGAGAATATCCACTGCGCAACTTTCTGATAAGTGTACTTCCTAACCTTCTTTAAAATCATTCTCCTAAACCTCCAAAAATTACATTACAAACAAAGGTGTGTACACCTCTTGTCAGAAAATGACATGTTAATTGTTACAAAAGTAAAAGAAAACAAACAAAGTCACCGACCACAAAAAAATTTAACTAGGGCTTCGTCTTCGTAAAAAAACCCACAATCAACATTCTGCACTAGGAGAATCACAATTAGTAATCTGCATGCTTATAATTTAAGGTTGACTATGAAAATCATGGTTAATAACTAGCACCATACATATCACTTGTAGTATTCTGCTCCTGTTACATGGTACAACAATTTTGCACACAATGGACAAAGTCAATTAAGTCGTGGATCAAATTAGCTGGAAATCCATTTGCAATTTAGCACCTCTAAACAGTAGGATGTGCAATTAATAATGAACTCATACCTAGTGACAAATATAGTAAGTTCATGATTGACGAACAAAGAATGTAAAATGGCAGGCATAATCCCTATCATATCGTTACCGTTACCAGACATAAAATACCTGTGACTTGCAAAATTCAGCACACGAATTAAAATCCTACCAACAAGCGAGATAAAATAATTTACATATATGTCCTAAATTTCAACGGTCACTACGTTCTAGGTAACGAGTCTAAAGCACCATCTACAAGACACATTTACAAAATTCTTCAGCAAAAACCAATAGGAAATACTATTCAAAGAACATTTCAAGTAACGGAAGGAAATTATGTTGCCGATATATATTTTTTGTTCAATACCACCACTTAGGCAGTGAATGAGTTAAAAATCAGTATGAAAGTCTGCATTGCCCAGTAGAAAAAATAGATGCAGGATGCTGTTGTAGCCCAAGTGAATAGTGAAGCCCTACTGCTACTTTCCACGGCTACACAATATTACACTAGATACAAAACGGATACGTTACACTGGCTTTTTAAAAATATGAATTTGTCAATAACCAATAGTCGCTTGTCGGCACTGATGGCGTCAGCTTTGTTGACTTTAAAGTCGTCTTGTATCTATTGCATTAAAGGTGTTATCCAACCAATAACAGCTGACATTGATTTATAGGACACTAACTCGCTTCATGCTAACTGATAGAGAACACACCAATAAACATCAAGACTGGCCTCCATAAAGTGGGTTCTGAAACGTTGATGTTGCTTGCTTGAAAATTGGATTTTCACCCTGCAAAAGAAGAGAAAGTAAACCATTAACACTCATTATGACCAAAAAACCAATAACACCGCTCACGGCACTAAAATAGGAAAACCCTCAAACAATACCTAAAAACTAGCGTTTGGCTGGTTAATGACAACTTTGGATTCAAAAACCTTTCCCTGTAAGGAAGGTGATTCGTGTCTACCTCGCATTATAAAAAGTTCTAGATTGGTAAACAAATGATAGATATAAGGAATCGCTAGTGCTGCTGCGATTGCCGTAATTCATCCTATATAACTCCCTTCTCTAGTAAATGCTGCAACGTTGAAAGAACGTAAGCAAGGGTCTGTATAAAAATAAACAAAATAAACAGACCCACGGCTAAATCTAGGTCCACTCATTTGTAACCGAACTGGGTAAATCCTAGTACCTGAAGTTTTACTTCAGCTACGGTGAAACCGATTTAAAAGGATTGAAATTCGTTAAAAGCGGTAAGGCATAACTCATCACACTGAAAAAGAAGTGAGAGGATAACTACTGCCATAAAGAAACAATTAAAATTTGAAATCATATATGTCACCTGGAACACGCTCCAATAAACGAAACCAAAAGGACTGCTGCTTCAGTTTAAAACAAGTACGTTATTTCATAAAAACACAAACAAACAAATCATACAGGAGGTTTACCGTTTGCCAACGTGCATTCTCCCTGTCTTTTTCAAATTTCGCAAACTCTCTACGATCCTAATAGAAACCAGTTTGATAAAGTCAATAAAAATTAAGACCAAGGCTGATTAGGTAACTCTTCGCCAAATACACCGCAGCAATAGCATAGTGGTGCTCACCTTGCATGCGAAAGGTTGTGGATTCGAATCCACGATCGGGTCATACTTTAAAAATAGCACATAATGCTTCCCTTAAGAGCAATCAGCACTTAAGGGATAAATTATAAAAGTTCAACACAGAGTGCTACCAGTGGACCAGCCCTTACTGTAGCATTCACTGTGCTTACACAACTGTGTGGCCCAAAGGCTACGGAAATGGAGATGGGCGCCGCCCTATACATCAAAATGATGTGGGAACGACAACATCCACTTTTCACCAGATAGTCAAACTACTGATGCCTCGCAAAAACGCAACGTGTCTTCCTTGCTCTTGCCCTTACCCACATAGCAAATTTTCAACTCATTGTCAACTCTATCTTCTGGATGAGACTGTCTCCTAACAGCGAGTGTATGGCGTTTGAATAATGCATTATGAAGAAAAACATTAAAAAATATGAAACGTGCTACATGCTTCAACAAATATTAATCAAAATACGGAAATGCCAGTCTACTGTAAACAGAACATAAGTCGCATATAGGGAGATGAATCCCTGCCTTTTTGTTTTACAAGGTATTTGCGTTAGCTTCCCGGAATATCACTAAATTGCGCATATCATAAATGCTGATGCACGGGATTGAAAATCTCTTAAAATCAACTGTTTATCATATCTGTCTCGTTGTTAAAAGCAATGACGACTAAGCAAGCGAAGTTTACGCATCATACCTGAATAGTTGCTAACAGTTTCCAAATGAGCAACAGTGCCAACCCAATGCCAACAATACCAGCGATAACACCAAGAATGATGGCCAAAATGTCAGGTTCCGCAGGACAAACTAAAAGAATGTACAAACACAAAGATGAAACAAGATTACACGCACCACCAACGACCAACAGGAGCCAATAAATCATGACAAAAGGTGGCATACAAGTGACAAGATTTCGAAGACACTTGAAGGCAGTGGCGGCTGGTGCTGGGGGGCATCATGGGCATTGCCCCACCATTCAAAAGCAGAAGGTCCTCCATATCCAATTATTTTCTGAATTGATAAATTTTATCACTCCTAGGCATATTCAGGAACGACTTTCCTTGATTTCCCATAGTCTTTCTCGATAGTGTCAACTGTCAATGCATGTCCGAAGTTATCTGATGGTTGGCTTGAAGCAGACCACGGGGCTGCATTCTACTTTTTCTGTAGTGTTTGACCAAGAGCAGCAAGGGCAAGATAAAATCCGCCCGAGATTTTGGCATCTGGGCATGCGTAGTTCATACTGACTGTCGGCGACATCAGACGATTTTCCCTCGTTTCTTGGGCAAAATTGAATCTGCCCGTTATCTCAAGAAATCATAGGGAACCTTGTGTGCAAAAAGTTCAGCGCGGTGTTGTTGTGAAAACCTATCAGAGATATCGCCCCACTTAAGCAAGTTACCACCAGCCGCCACTGCTTGAAGGGCTATTCCACTTTAACCCTACATAATAGTTACAGCATAAGTTTAAGAGGCAATTAGAAGTAAGGAAAACCAATCACGCATCGGACTAATCCCAGGCAAAAGGAAGTGGAAACAGTATCCTAAAAAATATGCATCAAATTCCAATACACGCCGCGTGAATAAATCAGATTGTTCTTACTTCTTTCCTTCTGCACAAACAAATCCACATTTTTTGTCACATTATGAACTCGATATGTGTAAACAAATGAGCAATCGTCATCATCCCCGACAACACAACGATCATCACCAGCTGAGAAAAAAAGGGAGAGATAAGATACAGACCATGCTAAGGGAACGAAATAACTACAAATATATTGCTTATAGTGATTGTTTACTGAAGACCACAGTAAGCAGAAGTTAAAATGCATTATCGGCAGCTAAGACTTATCAACATTCACAAAATGGAATAAAATTGTCTAAGCACCTTAATACCGACTACATTCTAGTTAAGCACAAAGTAATTCTAAAATCAACAAGGATACCCATCCACATCAAAATAAAGACATACAAAAAACATTTTCTTTCTGTTTTCCTGTATGGCTTATGTTGGATTCGGAAATTTAGCACTGGCTACTGTTTCCCTAATAAAGTAAAAATCGCCACACACACGGATACGGAAAATCGACTTTATCCGAGTCAAGGACAAAATAATAAAACCTTTCAGATAATATTACCAGATAGAATATCAGGGGTGTCCAAACTAAAATTACCAAGTATGGTCCAGGGAAAAAGAAATAGTGGAAAAACCATACGAGGTAGAGAGATTATTTTTCAGCAAACGGTAAAAAATGTTTGATAACAGTAGTCAACGAAGCAACAGGCCGATACAAGACGCTTGTAATCTGTTTCTGATAGAAAAAGTTACTCAAAATGACAAGAAATAAAAAACATTTAAATAAGAAGTCAATGCAACGTGTAAAGTAGACATTGGAAAAAGGGATAACAAGGATCGTTTAAAGTCATGCTGTCGTTTAAGGATGTAGTTTCAACCGCCTACAGATAATAATAAAATAAAAGATGAAGGGATATTGAAAACAATGTCATTTAAATACATACAAATACATGATTCCAAATACCCCATACCTGATTTGACGTAATCAACTTTGTTTATTTCCGTGACGTTTCTGTTTTTGCATTCCTCCGTGCAAGCAGCACCTTTTAGGTTGCCTGTCTGGAACACTTTGCACCGCACACACTCTTTGTAGTCGTCGCAAGGATCAGGACAGTTCTAATGCGAAACCACGGTACGTTAATTGATTAAGCGGAACATATCTTTTCGTAAATGACATAAACGACATTCGTTATTTTTCTCAATTAACCACTAGCTAATGAAACCGTCTTATGTACGATGCAGAAATACGTTATCAGCACACAACAATATTTATGTGGATAAATAGACGAAACCGACAAGAGTAGCGTGTATTGGGGTTTTTATGACTTGCTGATATAAAGAACCATGAATTCAAATAAATTATGGGCTGAGACGTAAAGTACCTACTGTCCTACTGTCCATTACTTTTTAAAAAATTATATTCTGCTGAGCAAAACATGTTCCGCAGAGAAAGCATTATTTACCTATTAACCATGAGGTTTAGTTTAATATCCCGTGATATCCCTAAAAAGAATTACATAGAGAAGCATCCGTTCGTCAGGCGGGTGACCTTGATTTGAAGCTCGGGAGTTGATTATACTTGTTACGTTAAAAAATTATACTCCCACACAGTACTCTACAAAATTAGTCACCCTGTCTACCAGGGAAATAGACAAACCGTAATAACTCACTGCGAAGCTCCCTTTCCTCATGTGGGTCACTACCAAATTTTCTCTCCTTTACCTCATCATTTATGCATATACTTTCCAAATATGAGGCATAAAAACTCGTTAATGAAGTAAATAAAGCAAAAATTAATGCAAGGTAAGACACATTTCGTACCGATATGCACTGGTCACAATATTTTCCGATGTACTGGCCAAAGCATTGACACTTGCCACATGAACAGATGCCTTGTCCACTGCACTCAATCTTAAAGTAAAAGACACAATATAGTAAATGTACATAACATGATCTACAAGACATAATAACCACAGGCAAAATGAACTATTACAGCAGAGATGGAAAAACTGAAGACGATTATATTCTATACTCGCCCTCAACTAACAAAATCTATCAGCAGCTTCGTATGAATGACACTCCAGTACCAAAACGAGTCCCACCCATTCCACAGGGCAAAGTTTTGTCCCATACTTCCACAGTGCCAAGATTTGCCCCTAACGTCTAACAGTGTGCAGATGTGCCCCACATATTTTAAATTGCCAACACATTTCCCTTACTTCTCAAAGTGCCAGGATGTGCCCCACGTATTTTGAAGTGCTAAGATGCGTTCCACATATTCTAACGCGCCAAGATGTGCCCCACATATTTGTCCCACATATTCTCAAGTGCCAAAATGTGTCCCTTAACGTCTTGCAGTGCCAAGACGTATTGCACCAACTTCTACGGTGTCCAGATGTTTCCCACACTTTCTACGGTGTTAAGATATGTCCCTAACCTCTCACAGCTTGCAACATCATTTTCAACAACAAGAGATAATGCTTAATCACTTTCCATACATTTTTAATATTTCTTACCAGATCAAGAAGTTTTTATGGCACTGTACTTCAGGCATACAAGTTAGTTTGTAATGTGAAAAGTCGATAGACTCATGATCTTATACATTGACCTCGACAATTCTCTAATCTTCTCTAAACACCTCGGAATATATTTGACACATCAAATGACATAAGGTGTGACGAGTTGTAATATAAAAATACTTTCCCACACTTTTAGGCAAACGCTATAAATCTCGATGTTGCGTAGAGGTGACTCATTTATGACAAACTTGGCATTAAACAGGCACTAACAGTAACATACCCCATCTCTGAAGCATCCGACTGTCGAATTTAAACACTCATCTCCACAAGCTTCTCCAGTCCAATCTGGTAAGCAGGCACATTTATTACATTCGCAAACACCTCTTGTTGGGCCTGACGGGAAAATCAAACAAATTGTAAATCAAATATACGAGGAAGAATTACGAAAAAAGATAAGATTTTAATGACACCATCATCATGGCCTCCTCACAAGCTTACAACCAGGTATTTAACCGCAAGGTGAAGTAGGGGGAGGGAAGGAGACGAAGACGAGCACTTCTCAATTTCTAAAAAACGTCTGTCCTCCAACCTGATAAAATTTCTGCCTGATTGACATTTTGTCGTGGAAAAAGACGTGCACTACTTAGTAAAACTGGACACTTATTGTAAGTTGTATATATAATATATGTGTGCATGAAATAAAGATAAGTATGTTGAAGTTACCGAATTACAGAAAGCATTGATTAAGTGAATGGGTAAGGCATGTTTTCTTGGTTTTCTCATGTTTTGTTAACTACTATCATGTTACATTAGCAATGAAGCTGATCTCCCAGGGTCATGGTGATCTGTAACTTTTCTTGGCTGATTATTTGAGGTAAGTTACATCATGCTTGGGGTACAGTATATCAATGATGACATGTCTTACAACTGCATTACTACAATATGTACGGTAATTTTTGCAGTCACTATTATACTCTAAAGATGATATAAGTTCAATCAGACATGGCTTTAAGTTTATCAATTATTACCTGAATATTTGTTTAAATAAAAACAATTAATGTTATTTGTGGGAAAGCTAATATCCTCAGGCAACGATTTGAAGAACAAACAGAACGACTAGTGAAAGGGAGAATAGGACAATAAAACATACAAAAGCTATAGGATGTAAATGCTTATACTGTCTTAAAAATGACCCGCAATAGATGTGCGCGTTATTTTACTTCACTGTTACCAGGAATTTGTCAGTATGCCTAAACAAATTTACAAACCGCAAGGTGACCTGGAGCAGTATATATGAAATCAAATACAAAAATCAACTTTCCCATTTTATGGAGACTGACACGGTCTTCCTGGTGCCATCAAATAAAACGAAGGAAGTGCATAGATGCAAATAAAAAACGTTTACGTTTTGCAACTGATAAAGAGCAGGTCCTCCAAATATATTGACTTAAAGGGCCAACCACACTACGGCCTGTAGTAGACACCAAGAAATATGCACCGTGAATTTCAAAGCTAAACAAGCCACACTGCCAAAAGACGTAAAAATTGTTAAGTCAACAGATGAGACGTTTACCTCCACAGATTTCCCCAAAGGATCTTTTACATGACGCGTTACTGCACTCACAGTCAACACCGTAGATGATTGCATTCTTATTCTGCAAAGCAATCAACAACATCAAAAACAGCAAACGAATAAACAAACAAACAAAAAGAAAAAAAGAAAAAAAGAAAGAAACAATTTTGAAGTACCTCTGAATGTGATGTATCAAGCCATAGCCTCACACAGAAGATAACTATACCTAGGTACATCATCATATTAAGTACTTGTTTGCACTTAAATGTTTTTCTAACTTGCCATTAAAATTCAAACCTGTTCGACTTTTTATGTTTCAACGCCATTTTATGGACTTTTATATCAAATCTATCTGTTGCGTTAGATATATTTCTACTCCGATATACTTTAACTGAAGATTTTAACCCGTATATATATTTTTATTGTTGATATTATCGTTGTTACACCCAGTTTCACCTTTTCGTGAAATATATCAAAACCATTTACCTATTAGTTGACTGGGTTAAACCGCGTACTGTGTAACCCAGAGATTTTTATCTACAATGAGACAAAATTTGTGAATCGAGCAGAATTAACCACATAAAAGTAATCTGGGAATAAAACAACTTGTGGTGAGAAATGAAAATCAATTTACGTCTCTAAAAGTTACTCACCTTACTAGGAAAACAATTACATTCACCACACTCACATCGACCAACATTAGAACATACTGGCTCCCCCTCTTTTCCGGGTCTTATGTGAAATAAACAAACAAAATGATAAACATGAAACCAGAGAAAGCAACTTGTCGGAAACTTTTCAAGCAATCATATTTTATAAACATGTACATATACATATACATATACATATTATATTACATTACATTACATCTACATTACATCTACATTAGATCTACATTACATCTACATTACATCACATCACATACATTCATACACACATACATACATACATACATACATACATACATACATACATACATACATACATACATACATACATACACACATACATACATACATACATACACACATGCATACATGCTCAATTTCGAAGATGACGATGATGGAGCTCGAAGATTGCGTCGCGAGAGGTCTTTGTTCTGGCCTGTAGTCGCCAAAGGTTGAACAAGCTGCCGTCCATCCTGTAGCTAATTGAGATGCTGTCGTCCGACGACATGTGTTGACGGGATTTGAATGTGCCGGCCACAAGAAAGATGTTGAAAAGGACGGGTGCAAGCACACAACCTTGCTTCACGCCTTCGTTCACGCTGAATGACACAGAGCCCCCAGCAGTGACTCTGGCTGACATGCCGTTGTGGAACTCGAGAAGGACCTGGAGGAACCTTGTCGGGCAGCCAAACTTCCCCAGTATGGCCCAAAGCAAAGGCCTGTTGACAGTGTCGAAGACCTTTGTGAGGTCGATGAAGGTTAAGAAGAGGTCTTTGTGCTGTTCCCGACACTTTTCCTGCAGGAGCCGCGCGACGAAGATCATGTCTGTTACCGCAGTCCGCCTTGTCTCCCTTCTTTTTGTAGATGGTGATGATGTTGGCATCCTTCCACTGTTGCGGGAGAAGGTCAGCCTTCCACGTCAGGGAGATGAAGTGATGGAGGCGGCGGAGCAGGCAGTAACCGCCGAGCTTAAGCAGCTCCCCTGTGAGACCGTCTGGGCCTGTGGCCTTGTTGTTCTTGAGGCTGGGGATTGCCTTCTGCGCCTCGGCGAAGGACGGTTGCTATCGAGCGCAGTGATGACGGACAGAGAAGGAAGCTGCTGAATGATGGAAAGGTCGATGACGTTGACCTTCTTGAGCAGTTCTCTGAAGTGCTCCGACCAGCGGGAGAGAATGTCCTCACGATCCTTGTGGAGTGTGATGCTATCTCTCCTATGTACTGGGTGTGTGAATCTGCGTGGTGGCTCGTACACGGTCTTAATTGCAGAGTAGAACTAGTGGAAGTCATTGGCGTCGGCGAAGCCCTGGATGTCGCGGGCTTTGTTGGTCCATACATACATGCATACATGCATACATACATACATACATACATGCATCATACATACATACATACATACATACATACATGCATACATGCATACATACATACATACATACATACATACATACATACATACATACATACATACATGCATCATACATACATATAACATATATATTACGAAAGTGGTAAATCATTGTTGAACATTGTTCAATAGGTCGAAACAAGTAAAGCATACTTCAAGTGCCATGCGCAATGTGCTGCATCGTAAGCCGTGAATGAGCAGTAAAGTTCATTATTGTTTTTTACCATTTTTAAACATACAAGCAGTATTCATTCAAATATGTTTTCGTTTACTTTAAATCGTCAGAGGTATGTTTATGATACTTGTAGTTCTACGTCCCATTCCGTGAACAGCATGGTACAAATGAGTGATGAGGGAGAAGTAGAAGATGGGCCTCTTTTTCCTGATCACTAGGTAATTCAAGGCTTTACTAAATTACATTTTTAACTCAGGTTGTAGACATTTCAAGATATGGATTTGGGCTAGGAGAAGCATTCCCTCACCCCTGAAAGGCACGCTTTTGTTTATCCCCATTTTCAAATGTTCTTCGCAAGGCCTGCAAATGAAGGAAGTCCTTTTAGCATTACTAACCCAGATTTCATTTACTCCTTATGTAAAAATTCTGGATAAAGGATTGAGTGGGTCATATTAAGATTTTAAGTTTCTTCAAAGAAACGTGATAGCCCTGAACTCAACAGAATCAAATGATTCCGCTATAAAACTTGAACTTCTAAGAACGTTAGGAGGCAATTAGATGGCAGCTGTGAGTAACAGCGTTGTAATCATTGTGGTCACCGAGACAGTTTTCATCAGTTCAAATTATGGTCGCGTTAACACTGATGGAAATCTAAGTAACATATAAAAGAAATACTTTCATTTCCGGGAGTGGTAAAACTAGATCTGAGGCCAAAACCAGGTGACAAAAGGGAAAAGTCTGGCTGAACCACTTCTAGATATAAAATATTGGAATTTGTAGATATGTTTATAACTTAAAACAGTTTCATCTTTTAAATCTCTTTACGTATAGATTTAATTGTTGGTAAAATTGTTTAAATTACTGAAACTTCTGAGAACATTGTTGCTGTATAAATATAATCACGTACAAAACTTGGTTGTGCCGAATTTCTACTCCAATGTCCAGGTTGTATCTATCAAGTGAACAGGCAACTATATAATAAACGTATTCTGCTTTATTAATGTTTTTAAATTCGATGCCAAGAAGTGAGGCAAGAAGTGCAATCGTAATTAAGGTGGGAGTTGGGGAAGCTTAAATGTAAAATGAGCTTCAAACAAACACACTTTATTGAAAATCTTTGTTGTTACACCTGTTTTCTACAAAATACCTCAATTGCCTTTTAATCTGAAGTTCAAGTTACTATCATTTCCGTGATTTAAGAGTAGTAATTTGAAGATATATATAAATATATACATATTTATATATATTTATACCTTCTACATAGAAACATAGTAATGGATAAAAGGAGGATCTTAATTTGAAGTCAGCATCGTATCTTGAAGAAAGGAGTATATAAAGAGGAAAAGGGTCTTTTTATGCAATGAAGTCGTTTTATGAATATTTCGTTGTACCTTATAAATAGAAACATAGCAGGGAATGGACGATCCTTTGGGAAAAGAAGACTTAAATTCAAAGACGAGGTCAATCTTGAAGAAAGGAATATATGAAGATGAACATGTCTCTTTGAGTGACAAGATCTTTTTACGAAGATTTCCTTGTAACGTGTACATAGTAACACAGAGGGAATGGAGGATCGTTTGGGAAAAGAAGGCCATAATTCAGAGACATGGTTCTATCCCG
>JANTCA010029226.1:0-21854 GCA_024741275.1 Chironex yamaguchii | reverse complement strand
CGGATACCATCAACTGGCATCAGACTATGATCTTACTATCAATGTAGCCAGGTACCATCAACTGGCATCAGAGTATGGTTCTACTATCAATGTAGCAAGTTACTATCCACTGGCATCAGAGTATGGTTCTACTATCAATGTAGCAAGTTACTATCCACTGGCATCAGAGTATGGTTCTACTATCAATTTAGCCAGATACCATCTACTGGCATCAGAACATGATCCTAATATCAATGTAGCAAGATACCATCAACTGGTATCAGGTTATGATCCTAATATCAATGTACCCAGATTCTATCCACTGGCAAAAGACTATGATCCTAGTATCAAATGTAGCCAGATATCATCCATAGCAAACTCTATCAACACAGCAAGAAATCGTTTACTGGCATCAGACTATGAACACCCTTTTTTCTATTCCAATGCAGATTCCTTATTTGAAGATAACAAATCATAGAAGCTGCGAGTGTCATTTTTGAGTTTGATTGTTGGTGCTTAAGGATGTTTGGCGAATATAAGAGGACATAACATTAATGGAAGACTTAAAAGACAAAAGGTATGCATAATGAGGCATTACTAACTTAGTGTTATACGTTAAGTTAGACGTTTGTTAGGTATGTTTGCGCCTGCTGGCGTTACTACGCACAACGTATATTGAAATTATTACATAGGATTAGAAAACGTCCTTTCGAAAGCCAAATCACCTTCAAAGTTAGCTAATATTAATTGTAGTGTAAGGACAACACAGATACCATTATCTTATTTGAGAAATAGCTCGGCTGTATAGCATCATCAACTGTCAACTTGGAAGCTTGTCGTATTAAATGTTTATACAGGATGTTACTAAAGCTCATAAACTGATACTTTTTGCTGGCATTTATACTTGAGATCGGAACACTCGAGACGAAAAACCCATCGATTTCGACCTCATAAATTCATGCAATCAACCAAACAAAAATTAACTCTTAAGTCACAAAAATAAGGATGTTTTACAGTTATGCTGACGTGACAATATGCTGACCACAGCTATACGAATGAGTAAGTCAAGGGCACGTAACACAGGATAAAGCAATGTTAAATACAGGAAAATATGTCATGCCTAGCCGAGTTAAGTTGAACAACCTGCTTTTTGATCTGACGGGATGATATGAGTGGTCTTATAACGACGAATGTTTTCTCCCTCGCTTTTGTTCAACGCATAATATCTATAATATTCACATAATATTCTAACTAACATTATCATGACTGACTATATTTGAATATTAACTTGTGCCTATATATTAGTTGCATATACATTGATAACATTTCAAACGGGACGAAAATTTCCGTGGTATTATGATGTAACATCTATTATCAATGTTTAAGAACTCTCACAAGATGGTATAGAAAATATGTTGCTTTCAAACCAAATTGTAGATATCAGAGAAACAGATGGCATTGAACAGAAAAGTTACTTAAAGGAACTAAAATGTAACTTCAAAAATCACAAGGAAATTTTTCGATACTTTTTAAAACCTGACAATTAAGGTTATTGATTTTTCTATCCTAACAAAAAACAAAGGTCAAACTGAAAATAACTTAATTTCGCAGCAAAATAGGGAAGTCGATCTGTAATTTCACAAACTGCATGTTTTTCTTTGATTCCTGCCATCATAGTGCATTGATAATCAATATAATAAAAATTGAACTTATGAACATGATATGGTATTAAGGAATGCAAGTTGATATATGTCCCTCAACTCCTTTTAAGTATCAGGCAAACCTAACGGAAGAAACATATGTATTTTGTTGTCTACGTTTACAATGGAGAATATTTCTGCAAATGTTTCTATAAAAACAAAATACAATCCCACATAAGTCGATAACTGTGTTTTCAGCTTCTATAATACAAATCAATTCTTCAAATCCAACGTTACCTGAAAATAATTGAGATAAAATTATGACTACTAATAACCATACTAGAAGTACTTTAGATAAACATAATTTTGTCGATTTTGACTTGAAACAATTTCAAACACTTTATTATTTCCTTCTTGTTTATCAAAAATACAAGCAGTTCTAAAGTTTGCATCAAACAGACAATGTTAACAATAATAATTTTGAGTTCAAATGTCTTACGATCATATCCCTGTTTCGTTTAAATCCACTTGTCCAGAACTCCTGACTAGTTCATGGCATATTTCCATCCTGCCCAGTTACGAGTTTCGAATTCATGGTGGCGTGCTTTCTGCGGCGGCATTAGAATAGTTCAAAATAAGAGCTATTCCTAGGGTTTTTTTCTGTTCTAAGCAGGTGTCATTTGCAAGTCGGCTTCTAGTCACCAGGTGACGACGATAAAACTCAACAGAAATTAAATTGAAAGCTCTTTTGGTATTGAAAGTAACGCTTAAAGATCTGTGGTTTATCTTTTCTTTCACACAAAGTCTAAATTTGTCCAAATTACCACTACGTTGTATTGAATTGTGTTTCTCTGTATGATACTCTCACTTGAAATAATAGTTTAAAATTTAGTTGCTCTTAAATAATATAAGTGATCTTTGCAAAGAATATAAATTTTGGTCGTCAAATAAGTTATCACTTGTGCTAAAGCTTCTCTCACCCATTCACTCAATTTGATCAGTAACAAACTATTTACAAATTTGTTTAAACAATACGATGATATAATTGTCCATGTTATGAGAGATATTGCAGGTCAGATCTAATCAACAATTACACTCAGGGCATCTGGCTAGGATGATGGACAAACAATGAAATGTGTGACCCAGTAGTGCTCTCTGAGACAGCCTGCAAGGCCTTGAAGACTACCAAAAGCAAAACTGTAAGGACAGAGGAAGGTTTAGAGGTGTAGAGTATCAGCAACTGTCATACGGAATCATAATTATGATTATGGTTACGAAGACGCTATCTTTGTCGCATGACTAAGGCTTTGCAGGTAGTGATATGGCTTGAGTGTAACTTATAGAACTGTGACGGCTAGCATCAAAGCAGAATAGAGAGAACTACTTTGCTGGCATTCTGAAACAGGTTTTAGAGACTGCATAGCAACACTGTAATTGTTCTACTCATCTAATAGGGCTCTTTTACACCTTATGACAATTATAACCTTTGACTCTCTCTTTATTTCAACAAAAAACTTTCGTACCTTAGATATGTGAACTTAATTCTCCGAGTTTTGAGAAGGGAATCGATGTAAAGAGGGGTTTGATAGGAGAGAAATGAATCCTCTGAAGAAGCATGCATTAGTGTCATCTATCAATCCTTCCATCCAATATTCATGACAATTATCACCACCATCATCATCGTCACCATCATCATTATTATTATCAGCAGCAGCACAATTATAATTATCTCCATCATCATCATCATCGTCACCATCATCATCATCATCATCATCATCATCATCACCACCATCATCATCGTTATCATTGTCGTCACCATCATCATCGTTATCATTGTCGTCACCGGCATCATCAATCATTATCATCAACATCCACAATTATCATCATTGCAGTCACGATTATCAATTATTATTATTATTACATTATTATAAATGATACTCTAACATAAGTCATAAATACATGAAAATTAGCATTTTTCTAACTGACCCAGTGTTGTCATGATTGTGGTAAGGAAAATAGATTATGCTAACCATGGGTGATAAGGGCCACAGCTACCCATGGTCACATTTCTGTTTTTATAGTTGAATATCCGATGAACAATATATTCTCCACAGTGCATGCTCAGAACAGTTTTTCTGCAGTATGCTATATATACTAGTTCATGGCATATTTCCATCCTGCCCAGTTACGAGTTTCGAATTCATGGTGGCGTGCTTTCTGCGGCGGCATTAGAATAGTTCAAAATAAGAGCTATTCCTAGGGTTTTTTTCTGTTCTAAGCAGGTGTCATTTGCAAGTCGGCTTCTAGTCACCAGGTGACGACGATAAAACTCAACAGAAATTAAATTGAAAGCTCTTTTGGTATTGAAAGTAACGCTTAAAGATCTGTGGTTTATCTTTTCTTTCACACAAAGTCTAAATTTGTCCAAATTACCACTACGTTGTATTGAATTGTGTTTCTCTGTATGATACTCTCACTTGAAATAATAGTTTAAAATTTAGTTGCTCTTAAATAATATAAGTGATCTTTGCAAAGAATATAAATTTTGGTCGTCAAATAAGTTATCACTTGTGCTAAAGCTTCTCTCACCCATTCACTCAATTTGATCAGTAACAAACTATTTACAAATTTGTTTAAACAATACGATGATATAATTGTCCATGTTATGAGAGATATTGCAGGTCAGATCTAATCAACAATTACACTCAGGGCATCTGGCTAGGATGATGGACAAACAATGAAATGTGTGACCCAGTAGTGCTCTCTGAGACAGCCTGCAAGGCCTTGAAGACTACCAAAAGCAAAACTGTAAGGACAGAGGAAGGTTTAGAGGTGTAGAGTATCAGCAACTGTCATACGGAATCATAATTATGATTATGGTTACGAAGACGCTATCTTTGTCGCATGACTAAGGCTTTGCAGGTAGTGATATGGCTTGAGTGTAACTTATAGAACTGTGACGGCTAGCATCAAAGCAGAATAGAGAGAACTACTTTGCTGGCATTCTGAAACAGGTTTTAGAGACTGCATAGCAACACTGTAATTGTTCTACTCATCTAATAGGGCTCTTTTACACCTTATGACAATTATAACCTTTGACTCTCTCTTTATTTCAACAAAAAACTTTCGTACCTTAGATATGTGAACTTAATTCTCCGAGTTTTGAGAAGGGAATCGATGTAAAGAGGGGTTTGATAGGAGAGAAATGAATCCTCTGAAGAAGCATGCATTAGTGTCATCTATCAATCCTTCCATCCAATATTCATGACAATTATCACCACCATCATCATCGTCACCATCATCATTATTATTATCAGCAGCAGCACAATTATAATTATCTCCATCATCATCATCATCGTCACCATCATCATCATCATCATCATCATCATCATCACCACCATCATCATCGTTATCATTGTCGTCACCATCATCATCGTTATCATTGTCGTCACCGGCATCATCAATCATTATCATCAACATCCACAATTATCATCATTGCAGTCACGATTATCAATTATTATTATTATTACATTATTATAAATGATACTCTAACATAAGTCATAAATACATGAAAATTAGCATTTTTCTAACTGACCCAGTGTTGTCATGATTGTGGTAAGGAAAATAGATTACGCTAACCATGGGTGATAAGGGCCACAGCTACACATGGTCACATTTCTGTTTTTATAGTTGAATATCCGACGAGCAATATATTCTCCACAGTGCATGCTTGTTCAGCAGTATGTGTGACATATATAATGGCAACGGTTTATCAAAATATCAACTAACATGAGATTACAATTTAGCATTCGTCATTTCTACAAGAAATCTTAACAACAACACCATCCTCTCTCCAAATTTTGTACAATTAAGACAAATACTTTCTGGCTATTTTAAATCTAAATAATTTAATTTCATCGGAACGATTTTTCGTCAGACACATTTCGCGGTCTATAGACCTTTTCGGTGTTACGTCACACGGCCCGTTCTCAATGGCAACGATCCGCCGAAGGGGCAAACAATGAGGTCCATCAACAGCGTTTCCTATGGAGCATGGTCTTGTTTTGGTATTATTTTAGTGTTTTTAAGGTCTTGTTCGTTGTAGAATGCCATCTAAATACATTAATAAGTGGGGAGAAGCACATGGAAGATATTTAGAGAAACTTGAGGGTCCTTCCTTTTTTACAAATTTTCTGTCTTCTGAAGTATACTTGCCACCTCTGGCAGTAAGGTCGGTGTGTGTTCACAACACAAAAACCTACCCTCGACCGAGTTAAGTCTTTGATGTAAAGTTACAAACATGCTGCTCTAGACACCTGATCTTAGCCATCAGGTATTCTTTTTCTTGCTTCAAGTAGTCAATCTTCATGACTGTCCACTTCGGCTTCAAGTACAGTGGTACTGTAGACTAAAAAAATTGAAGAATCCTCATTAGGGGAAGCGTCTTATGAATAAATAGCAGTCTGTAAGTGTAGGGATCACGTATTGTTGAATAGATTTGTTTCGCCGTGTGATTTTTTTCGGCTATCTATCTTCTTACAGTTGTTAGTGGCCTTATCTTATTTTCTTTTGACTCTGTATCCAAAACCATACCAAAAGTCGAAAGCAAATGGACTTTATAAAGAAGCTTACAGCTTTCCCAATCAATCCTTGATAGCTGTATCCATTGGCTATACAGCCCTTTGATAAAAACTAACCAGGAACTAACCTTCCCTCACACCACAATTTAATGTTTTAATGCCGCGATCGGCTTTGTTTGCCCCTTCAACTTGTTGCTATGCACGGTTGTTAAGGAGAACCGAAAAGGTCTATATAGGAAGAAGCTTGATCAACAGCAAACAACTACATCCTGCAAATAATGTGTTTACTGATGCATAACTTTGCCATTCTAGACAATGTCTAAATTACGAGGCGACATAAACATGTATTATGAAAGTGGATCTCTGTCGTTCGACCTCTTCTTTGGTGTATTGCCATTCGAAACATGGCATTAAATGTACTGAAGGAAACCTACTGAAGATCTTGCAAAATTAATCTCAATTTGCTAAGGTGTCCACGACAAATCAGTCTCTTGTAATCACATGATATGTACTGAGCAGCTTGGGCCAAGTAAATATGGTTGATACATTGCACTGCATTTTTATTTAAACCGAAGCGTGTCAGAGAAATGAAACAAATACAAGTTACTCACCATTTCCCCAAATAAAACAAATTTCCAGTAACACACCTTGAAGTATTTATTTCTCCTCTAAAAGATACAATTGAAGCTCATTGAAGTTCCAAACACAATTATCTGAACAGCACAGCACAGCACAGCATGAATTAAAATGTCGAAAGTCACTCAATCACAGCAGATGGGTGGAGTATGAAAGATGTCTCAACCTCTCAGAATATGACCTCTTGAGAGGGAAGTAATTGATGTCTTGGGAATAAAAGTCTGTTTTAACATAATTCAAAAAGGTTGCATTGCTTTAAAGCATTCAGATTGGAAGGACACGCGTACATGGTTAAACTACTGAAATTACAATGTTCCACTACTCAGGTCCCGTTTACACTGATACCGGTCCAGAAGAGTACGGATTCGTAATGATTTTTGTTGCCGTTTACACTTTACCAGAACAGTTTTACTCAATTGCCTCCTTTGTCTCGTGGTAACAGCAGGTTATTATATTTAAAATCAGCATCCAGACAAAAAAATTGACTGTCTAGTAACTGATTAGTATACTTGTGGGTCTGTTCCAGCCGTTTGCACTGGACCTCAATTGAAACAGATACAAACTTTGGAAAGTGATCCAAACCAGTACAGATCACGGATCTATATTGGTACAGATCCATCAGTTCCACTGTAAACGGTAAGCCAATCTGTTCTCGTTTTGGTAAGGATCCATTCCAGTGTAAACGGGGTCTTACTCAGGGAAGACGAAGAAAAGAAAAAACCCGCTTAAGGTTAACAAAAGCGAGCTCATCTTAATGGAGGATAGGATTGACATATACGTTGTTGCACAACCCCCGTACAACAATTCTAGGTTTTTCTAGGATAACTCTGTAAAGTAGAAAAAGGTTTGTAACTTTACCGTCCTTTTGATCTGTCGGCGAATTTTCGACCTACAAAGCCTTAGTCATGCATCAGAAATGAGCTAGGAGCTTTGACAGTTTAAATTCATGAGCATTGCTTACCTTGCCAACGTGCGTTTATGGGCATTAAAAACTGTTGGTTGGGTGGTGTCCTAAAAAGCTATACACAAATGCGCTTAAGAGATATTCTGATGATAGATCAAGGAAAGAAAATATAATGACTGATGAAAGTCCTCAGTTAATTTGGGGGTTAGAATTCATTCTAGCTGATGCAGGTCTTAAATATTTCATAAATATTAATAATTTTTGGTTTGGAGAATGTCGGCTTCAGTTTTCTCTTTGGCTTCGTTAACATAAACAACAATTGAATTTATCCCATTCTTGCTCTTTTCAATGATTTCAAATTCAGCTAACGTGCTCTAATGATTAATCTCTTGCATTTGAAGTGATTAGGGCACATTTAATAATATTGAATTGTAGTTTTTATCCATGTTAATGACATTTTCCACACGAAGGAATGATACGTAATTACGTAAGGGAGAAAAAACCATAATTTCAGTCAACGATGATTTAAATTAATTTGTGAAGCCCTTTAGCTTCATGGTATAATTGGCATAGTTTCATGACAATCGTTTCATTTGCAGAAGGTCAAGAGCTCAAATAGGCATGCTCTAGCGACGCCCAGTAATCTTATTGTCATTTCAAGCGTATAGCCTTTCGCTTTCCAATTTCTGGAGTGTATGGTAACCGTAGTGAATTTTACCCCTGCTTGCCCTCCCCCCCCCCAAGGAGGCATTTGTTTTGTTTGTGTGTTTGTCCGTTAGCAGCTTAAAGCAAAATGTTACGACCTGATTCTTTCAAATACTTTTATCAGAGGTGTGTATCAGAGGTGTGTCTAAATTTGAAACCATTTACTTGTAAAACTGATCCAGATTGCCATTCTGGATTATTTTGAAATTTCGATTGATAATGATATCTTCATAAAACCACAGCTACCGAGAACATAATTGAAAAAATTCAGTTAAAATTACGCCTATTAGTACAACTCATTTGAATTTTCAAAATAACTAGGAATCCTACCTAACCTCATTGGGTTGGTGGAGGTTTGCGTGCTGTTAGTATTTCTTGCTTGAGTGGTAGTCAAGATTATAAACATATCATATAATCATAAGTTAACCAAACTGATCTTTTATTGGCACCACAGCCTCTATCCTGCTCCACAGTACCAACTTTCAGTCTTTAACCTTCCCCGAGATCTAAAAGTGGACTCTAGCATAATATCAAAAATTATTTTGCGCACGTTCAGTTGTTTACTAAGCCTTGAAACCTTCTAAAAGCCTGTCAAATACTACTAGCAGTACTAAGGGACGATGCCATCGCTATCAAACGTTTAGTAGCAGCTAATAAACAAGAAACATTGTGCTGTCTCCAACTTTTATCCACAGCCTTCTTGAAAGCAAGGGGTGTGGCTCATTGTACCGTAAAAGCACGTTATGTCTAGAGATCGAATATTGGACCTTGAGTAAAGCCTCAGTAACCATCAACCATCAGGCCTCTGGAGACCTTATTTTTCTGGTATTTCTCTCCAATAGACATCCGGAAATGTGACATCGGCCTTTGATGAGTGAAATAAGTATTGTCTACACACGACAACGGTTTTTAGGTTCGCAGCTAAGGCGAAAGGCATGATTTCTTGAATTATTTCAAGTAACATATGGAGCATGAAGCCCAGAAGTACACGATAGCGGAGATTTAACAATAAAACAAAATGATCCTCGTAAAATGTCCGTTCCCTTGTTTTTGGAGACTTTTCTAGTTAGTAAAGAAAGCATCTTGGACTGTGTTTTAGAGTCAACTCTAACACAGGACCTCTCAGCAAAGGCTGACAAGCCAAAACTTCAAGACGTCGAATGAGGAGCAGCTGATAAAAATGGAATTGACGCACAGCTATTCCAGTATACAGGATCATAAGCTGGTTAATATCAAACATTTCAAATGATCATTTGTTTGGACATAATGCTATCAGTTTTGATATCCGGTCCTTTCTATACAAAGAATTTTGTGATGCGTTAAAACGAGGAGTATTAGTGTAGTCCACAAATATTTCCACAACAAAGGTAGTTAAGTTTGAATACACGAAGCAGATACTCCATCTCCTCTTAGTTTCGACTGCACTCCTAAATTGTAATGGGCAACTCATTTGTACAATGAAGGCTAAAACGATATAATTAGTTGACTGGTGATTGGAATATGGCAGAAATCAGTGGATTATATATAATGGCTTAAAGCTTAAGCAGGATTCAAAATTACATCTGAAAGCAACTGATGGGTATTTAGATTAAATGGTTTGCCCTTAACACCAAAAAAGTCATCTTTGACGATCATCCCTATTGGAAGGCCTGTAAATATAATTAGAGATAATTAGTCTTTGATCGCAATGTAGCTGCAAATTATGCCAAGCTTTAAACATTACTCTGTAATTATTCTGAAAGTTACGACTTTTGAACTTTACGTCGTGCGTGTGCAAGCATACATTCCAAATAAAGTAGTAAGCAGGAGATTTTACAGGCCGAAGGATTTGCGAGAAGAGTGGTTAAGGGACTCCAGTGTGAGCCAATAAAATGGCTTGGATTTCTGTTAACGTCCAAAACATAAGGGAACTCTCTTTCATTATGTATGTCTTTGCAACTGACCTAGTCTGCTTTGCCTTGTGCGGCATTTCTTTCCACTGCTTCTATCTCTGTCTGACTACCTTATTGAGATGTGAATCGTCATCTGTTGCAAATCCCCGTCCATTCTTTCTCACTCTACCAAGCCAGAATATGTTTCGTTGGCTACAA
Source organism: Chironex yamaguchii (assembly GCA_024741275.1). Lineage (NCBI taxonomy): Eukaryota > Metazoa > Cnidaria > Cubozoa > Chirodropida > Chirodropidae > Chironex > Chironex yamaguchii. The sequence goes on along the minus strand of JANTCA010029226.1, from coordinate 11,320 downwards.
TGCAGTGTGAGAAAGTTGAGATTTTTGAAACGACCGCTAAATAAAAGCTACCAACCTTTTTCTGCTCCAACGAGTTACGCAGGAATATGGAAACTGGCCTAAATTCGCTTGAGTGGAAAAAGCTCGCGAGGTTTTTGCTCTCTAGCTCAAATAGTTTTAGTTAAAGATACAATTCGGTTTGACCACGAATACTTTTGAAGCTTTCAAAATGTTCCCAACAAGATTTGAAGAAATGCTACCTTGAGTTGCTCTCTTGATTTTAAACTCATCGAGAATTGATGATACAAGTGCTCAGAATGGAGCGTTTATCGATTACTCTTTGCCATCCCACAACTTTCAAGTACTTTAGGAGCCATTTCCCCCTAGTCAGCAGGAATCATCAATGAAGCTTGTCGTGCCATTTTGCGTGCGTTAAGTAGTCGTAGTTCACTTAATATCGTTTTGCAATCACTGTCTAGCAAAAGGCATCGGTACTTTTACAAAGGTATTGATGACGTCAATTAAGGGAAGCGGGATTTTCTGTCCTCCTATGAGTCATTGTCTTCGTTTACGGTCTATAAATTGATCTTGTCCTTACACGATGATCTATCGCTCGTGAGGGAGGAAAACATGCGCTCTCAAGTAAAACCAACTACCTTTTTCGCTCAAGAGCAGGTCATGAGCGAAAGGAATCACTCAGTCAGCGCTATTTCATCAATATACGCATGAGCTAAAGGAAAGGTCGCGAGGTTTTCCCATACAAGCGACTAATTCAGCTGTATGGAAACCGGCCTTTACTCTCTTGTGGTACTGCATTATCTAGCGACGCCTGCACAAGCACGGCACAGTGTAATACTTCGTATTGTGAACGAACTACCAATAGAATGGTAGCCACAGGAAGAGATGGATAAAGGGTATCAAGAATGTGAAGCAAAAACAATTGAACGCTCAAGTATGCTGCTTCGCAAGCTTTGTTATTTGTCATAATCAATAAACCTAGAGGGCTGACGAAACAAGAGTTGCTTTCAGCTATCCCCAAATAATCTACCTCTGTGGTACTAAATAGAGCAAAAAGCAGTGATGTAACACACTATCCTCCAAACACAACCTTTTGGTTCAGAACGGTTTATGACTCCGCTTTTCAAAGGTTAACCCTACCACCTCAGGTGCGTCAATCCTACCACCTCGGGTGCGTCAATCCTACCACCTCGCGTGCGTCAATCCTAGTAGCACATACTAGCAGCAAGCGATACAAAATGTTATTTCCTAGCCGTCTATCCTTCGTCGAATGCTTAGAGTACATTTGTCTCCAGTGTTATCTTATGGCTACATCCTCTTAAGACTGTCCTGTCTAGTGAGGACCGTACCTAATGTAACACTACGCTGAGAATTCACGGTCGCTAAAGATGCTTTTTTGAAGGGATCGATTAAAAGTTCAAATAACTTGTATCGGTACTCTCGCAAAAAGCCAGCTGGACATACTAGGGATGTAACTAGACGACTTCTAATTTTCCTCCTGATACTCCCTAGCAAGTTCCTGTCTTGCTAAAGATGGTATCACTCAGGCTACTAGTTAAAATTATGTTTGAATATTTAAAAAATCTTTACCGTGCTACGGGATGGTGTGTTAAATCACTGCTTATCCTGGGACACGAGTCTCACTCGTAGTTAAAGTACAAATTTTACTTTTCCACACGTACACAGTACAAATATCCGTAAGGCGATAGATACGAAAAAGTTTATCAAAGTTCCTACTATATGCTTATCATGAAGTACAAAACTATTATACTCCTTCCTCTTTTTTCAGCACGCCAGTCAGCGTAGCGTTTCATAGAACATCGGAGTATTTAACTGTCTATCTACAAATACTTAACAACATTACATAATGCCCACAACTACATAGAAATCAAACAAAGCTCTCGAGTTAGTAAGAGGAACCATGGAACACGTCTACGACAAATATTCGTAGACGTGCGAGTCTGAAGGTAGAGGGTTCCGTCATGCAACGACAACTTAGCGTGTCGTGTTCATACGTCAGAAAGAGAAATGTACTGTTTTCATCAGCAGCAGTTCTGTGGGTGTTTCGGGAGGGTGATATTGTTCAACCCCGATATAAACGACCACCATAAATGTTCGAGCAAGGACGGTAAACAAGTTGAAGACTGTTCATTCAGACAATCAGAGAAAAAGTGTAGCACAATATTTTGGTAACAGTCGGTCATCCATCCCAAAATTCCCTGTCTCTCGTACGCTTACGATGACAATGACTATACTAAAAACTGATGTCCTTCAATAGACTGTTTAAACCCCGATTTAGAAATCGTGTTTACGTAATAGAAATGTGACGGCAAAACAGGGAGTATACGCCATGTGAATGAATATGACAAAAGCACTTGAAGTTACTTTTATGAGTAATGCAATGTGCAGGGAAACAACATTGTCTCAAAGATGAATAACGATGTCAAATGTAGCAATGTGGACAAAGGTAACAAGTCATGGCAATTATAAAAGTTTATACTCGTTTCTAAGATGATGTTTAACATGTGCGACAACGGACATGTAACCAAAAGGGCAATCAATGTGGAACAAAACTTGAAAATTTGGTAAATAATGACGACCTATGATGGAAGGACGTGTATATATAGGATGATAATAAAGATATGAAGCAATGAGAAACGGAAATATAAAAAGAACAGAGATTAATGAATGATGTAAACAAAAATATAAAAGTCAAATATTCGGGCAACGAGAGTAAGGGAAGTATGTGTTCTGTGCCTACGAAGTGACAGAATGACTATGATCTGAACTTGGTGTGTTACAAAAGACTTACTTACCGCCGTGCTTGTAAGCCAAAATGTGCTCGCAGATATAAGTACATAAAAACATAACAAGTGTCGCTAGACGACCAAATAAACGACCTTAGTTTGTCCTTGTATGGGCTGCAACACTATGTGAAGCAATGAGAACGGTATGCGAGGAGATAAAGTGTATGAAGATTTAACTCAATGTAAGCACTTTACAAATGTTTTGTGAGTGACGATAAGCGAAAATAAAATTTTGTACGCTTCATCATCGAGTTTCAGCAACAGACAGCATACTAAATGTTAGTAATGGTAAGCACAACTTCACTGAGCAATTGACTTAGTTCTCTATGATACGACTGTCTACAATATGCTTTCTGAGCTGCCATATCGGGTACGGAAACAAGACGATGTATTTGCCAAATCACATCAAGCATGGATACAAGAGGGTACGTTTGCCATCACAAGTATGGATACAAAACGATGCTTTTATCATACCGAGTAAAGATACAAGGGGATGCATTTGCCACATCGAGTATGGACATATGGAGATGCATTTGCCACAATGAGTGTGGAAACGAGACGCATCGAATGCATCGGGTATGAATACAAGAGGAAGCATTTGCCACACTACGTGTGGAAACAGTATGCATCGAATACATCAAGTACGAATTCAAGAGGGAGCATTTGCCACATCGAGTGTGGAAACAAGAAGATGCATCGAGTGCATCAATTATGAATACAAGAGAAAGCATTTGTCATATCGGGCGTGGATACGAGAACATGAACCTGAGCCACTGACGACCAATCGAATAGGAAACATTTCGCCACACCGAAGAAGAAAACAAAAGGATATATGACCTGATATGAATTGATTAAGATTTCATTTAAGACAAATAACACATTACGGTCTCGCAAAATGCATGCTGAGCATGCTATGGTGACGGTTCCTTTACACGAATAGTCAGTGGACTGAATATGGTAAGTATGGGAGGTCTCGTTAAATAGGGTGCCCTGTGTAACAATTCCTTCTGAGAGCTTTTCAAGTAAAAATAAAAAAATGAGTCGTCAAACGTCCATTTCAGGGTCTGTGCAAAATATGGCAAGGATTACTAAGCTATGAACTAATTGGTACCTCTGCTAAAAATGTCTGAGGTTGTCTTCTTTTCTTACTCTCTACTTCTCCTATTTACAAGAATAATTTGACCCAACCACAAGATGACTCAAAGCCCTATTTGACATTTTCCTTAAAAATTTACCAAACCGTCTTTAGTAAAAATAAGACAAATTAACAGACAACCTACTATAGAGCAAATATTCAAATCTTTTTTTTAAGTTCTCTGGCTACGTAAAACAGGTGAACTCATTCAAATCAAAGCTGGGTAAACATGAGAAAAAAATGCTACAAGTAAATACCCTTTGTATCTAAAATTAAGGTCCATATTACGCTTAGACCAAGCAGGGAATCACATGTTATTCTCGGGCTGATGACAAGGAACTCTCATCTTAAAGCTTCACAAATGGACAAGGTGCATAGCCTCATGAAAACATTTGGTGAATTTAAGCATGAAAAGAACTAACACAAGCCCTTCAAAACTTTAGTAACTTCAATTGTACCCACAGTCACCTGTGGTTAGCGCCCTCACAAGCGAGGCTAACAAAAGCGTCTGAAAATTCGGCTTAACATGACAATCAGGGTACACATTTTAATAAATATGTTCAATTTTATATGGCATACGCCTTTAATTAAGAAATTTCTAGTATTTCTGTTTTTCATTAAACGTTATATTCGTTCACTTTGAGGCCATTTCTATTAGCGTAGCAGATACGTGAAGTGATTTTGGAGGTAAAACCCTGTCTCAGAACTTTTCATATCATGAAGAGTGCAGCAACATATTTACCGATCCGGATAACGACAATATCACTCATTTCATTGGAATACACAAATCAAAACTTTCATAGCTTGGGAACGCTAAAAAAGTTGATTTAAGTCGAAATAGATCAGCTTCCATTCTTGGGGCTAAGCACCTCTCGAAACTAAACAATTAAAATAAACCACACTTGGCGATGCCGTCAGATTCATGAGATTTCAGCAGCACTATGAACATCTACCATGTCTAATCTGCAGAACCACTTAGTTCTTACAAATGTCTTTCAAAACAACGGATAAACGAAAAAAGAAATGAATTTGCGATGACTCCGGACATAGCATCGATGGTCACGTTACGAGACGCTACTTTCATTAAACATATTGATTTAATCAATTCGGCAGTTCTATACTGCTAATACAGAAGACTCTTTTTACGTTACCACAAAACATATTTTCTGAGTTCAGACTCGGTTGCGCATAACACTTTCAACTTACTAATAATTAGAGTTACTATCGTCATTTAAAAGACAGAAATAAAACACAAATAAACAATAAACAATAAGAGAAAAGGATACTAAAACATATAGTTAGTCTCACCCTATCTGGCTGAGTTTGTCTTCAAGCTCAAAGTTCTCTGTCTACTATAAAGCCGCTCAAGTCAAAGTCTGGACACTAATGACGACACAAGTAGACTGTCGTCAAGCACGCCCGGAAAAACTGTAAATTGTACACTGAAAACTGTGCACTCACGATTGACATGACGGCAATTCTATGGAGGACACAAACTGCTTCTCAAATGACAGTGCATGTAAGGAATGCCATTTCTGAATTGTTCTGCTCTCAGGTACCAATAATAAAGACGCTTGTCTTGGTACGAAGTTGTCATTACTCTTCTGTGTCGAATATTGCCTGTAGCTGGTCGATCTATTTCTTTCTACGGATGTCTAACACCCACGTAAATTCAGATTTCTTTTCAGTTGTTATTTCAGTTAGGTTAAGTGGTCCGCGCTGCAACATATGAAGGCCAACTGGTCGTCGTACCAGACAACAGCATGTCACGAATAAGAGTCTCTATTGGTGTTGTGCCCACAAGCCTTGAAAAAAAAACTTGTTCAATAACTGATGGGCTAATTGTGCGCAGGGATGGTAGTCGTAGCAACATCTTGCCAAAACGACTAGGTTGTCCAGGGTACTGGGTCTTGATGTAATCATCAAGGGCAGATTGTGATTTTTCTTGAAGATTCTCAATATACTGAGGGTCACTCAAACCAGGTGCATCTATGAGAGAGGAAGACGATGGCATCAGTGTAAAAGCAACCTTATTGTATCACATAATAAACGTAATAGGTTACCTTACAATGCACAGTATTGTAGAGAACCCACTAGTATAAACAATACAGTATACTTTATTATAGCACAGCATAGCATAGCATAGCATAGTACAGTACAGTACAGTGCAGTATAGTACAGCACCGTACTGTAGAATACAGTACAATATAATATATAATATATAATATAGTACAGTACAATATAATATATAGTATAGTATAGTATAGTATAGTACAGTATAGTATAGCATAGCATATATAGTATGGTATGGTATAGTATAGTATAGTATAGGATGGTATGGCATGGTATGGTATGGTATGGTATGGTATGGTATGGTATAGTATAGTATAGATTTTGTGAGTTTAATCATGGACGTAGTTTTTAACATGAATTGTAACGTCGCTGTCAAGATGTCTATATTAAGTACATGCTTTCGTAACACCATGCAATAGAGGCAAAAAACCCAATCTAGTAAAGATCATTAACAAATGCAAACTGACTATTAACTGACAATTCTTAGTTGATTTAGTAGTTTTACTACTTTGATTAGACAATAAAACGGGTTTTGATCTTAGATCCTAATGACTTGACACTATAACTTCTTGGTCTACTTAAGACTTGATATGATCAAAAACACCAAAGCTAGTGGCGTATCTTGGAAACGTAAAAGATAACCACCGATTAACCAAATGAAAAATTATATTTAAAGAGGTCGCAAATAACCCATATCAAGGTGTTACATTGCGTGAGGGCAACGTTAATAGAAAGGAACCCATATGGTTGGAAACATGACCCAAGAAGAGAAACAAGCTCTGCGAGAAACTTCTTTTTTCCTGAGTCCAACCGTGCGTCTTTATACTCCCATGCGTGGTAATTATAGTGAAAAGATAGCTAAAATGACTCTACAGGTGACCTGCCGATTTAATGATACTGTGACCTAGCAGAAAGTAATGAGTTCATTACAACAAAAACGTCCTCTGCAGGGTACTGTAGAGAACATAACCCGTACATTTATCATGTCGAAACAATGAGATATAATTTCATAACAGGGCAAGAAATCACCACTGACTGAGATAAATCGACATGGTGATCCTCCCTTGCCATGTCTTGTGTTGTAAAATGCTGAACAAGTCAAACTCCACAGTGAATCACTTTCTCTTGAGCTGGTGGTAAAGTCAATTGCTTGCAGCAAAGATATCATAATTTTTACGAGCTATTGTCGAAATTATCAACGCCATAGCTACTGCAAGTGTTTTAACACCTTGAGTAGTGACACAGTGAAAGAGCGGAAAAAACGAAGCAAATTTAGAATTAAGTGTCTTTGATGATAAGCAAAAGAAAAACTATAGCACTGTACGAATCTATTTATTCACAAGACTTCCATGTCCCTAGTTTACTTTCATCTCCTCATCTCAAGACCTACAAAGGTTAAGGCAGTGACGATTGACTAGACATTGCGTTTAAACAACATTTTATGGAAATTGACTATAATCTTAACGTATATGTAAATGTCTTAGACGATAATTTTAATAACGTAAAGAAAACTATAATCCAAGAGTAAGAAAATGTACTTAGAAATTACAAGTTGATGTTGCAATTCCTTATATAATTAGAGCTTTAAATACATTAAAAGTATACATTTGTTCATAATTGTCTTTTCCTTTTACGTTCGGTCCTGTCAAGACTAAAATTATAACTTTTTTTAATTTGAAATTTTTTATAATAACAACGTTTAACTCAGACAAGCAAAACACTTTAGAGTGGCCACTTTGGTACATTACCGTTTGTTTGTGACGGGGTAGGGGATGACAACTTTCAAACGAAAATTGGTGATAGTTGTGTCTTGTGATAAACAAGAGTTTTTAATCAAATAATTTTAATCCTACAATTTCCCAGCTCAAGGCCAGTGTAAGACGTTTGAGCGTGTGAATTATTCTAAAAAAGGCATTTTCTATCATATTTAATACATCCGCGATGTTCGAAGTGATAACAGAAACAGGACGATGGTAGCACAATAGTATGCTGCATTAATATTCTATCAGCTTCTTCACTCCCAATATCACTGGCACATACAAAATTCTGAATTCATTTTTCCTTCCCACGATCACCAATTGCTATCTTTTTAACCGGACAGACTACATCTGTTTGTTAGTGTATTTTTCCACTAATTTGTCAAAACGTTAGTAAACTCTCATGAGAAAATCTTTTACTCCTTCCAGGGGTAAACTTTTACTTCATACATAACTTTGCGCGACAACTTTTGATAGCAGATGATTTGTCTCGATTTTTAGAGCCTTGTTGAGGTTTAATTAAAGTCGTTTAGTTCACCGTTTGCGCTCTACTCAATGATGACCATTAACGACGGAAATAAGCTCAAAGGATGTGTCTTGCTGTCCGACTTAATCAAGATGAGTGTAAAAATATTTTTTAAATTTATTTGATTCTATGCCACCAATAAATCTCCTCGCCAGCTGTCATCAAATGATTTTATATTTTCTCGACTTTCCTGGTCAACTCGAGTCTTTACAGGAAAGGTTAAGTGTGACAAAATAAAATCGAATTTTGATGATTTCATTGAATCATTAGGACGATAACACATGTTTCTCTTGGTGAGCCCGTTTTCTCCACAGCTGCTGCTAAAAGGCCATTCAAAGCCTCGCGTTTGATTAACAATACACTTAAAAATGCAGACGAGATCCACCCTGAGTGCTGCTTTGACTAAATAAACCATATTTATTGTAACTTTAGGGTATGATTCTTGGTTAGCAGTGCTAGCTATTACGTGAAAGATGTGGCAAACGTTCTCGAGGATGGTGTAAACTACTAGTCTATCTCAACTGTATTTCGCTTTTGTTCTAAAGAATGCACCTACAATATGCAATACAAATCCAGTTTCTCTCCCTAAATCTAGGTGTGGCTACCAAATTAGCTTGCTAGCTGCCATTATCCACGGATTTTGCACAGTTGAAATGAAGACTTTTTTTTGCATCTTGCTTTTAAATTCTTTTGTTCTTTGTCGTTTCCTAAAATGCTGTTGAGCTCGTATTTCCGATAAATACTTTAACTGACTAAATGTTAAGAGATAGCCAATGACATCTACTATTGCTAAACCATCACAATCTTAATTACCTTTGTATCACTTGGCGTTTTATTACCTTATACGTTAATTCCCAACCTTTCTCTACTGTAGAACAATACCTTTACAGAAACCTAAAAATCACTCCTATAATATCCTGCTTGCTGGTATTATATTACATGCCTAATTTGGATGCACAGTTTCCTGAGTGTATACCTAAAAATGTCCTAAACTATTATAAACTAAACAGTGGGACTAAAGAGACCCTTTTACAAACATGTGACTGCAAATCACATATGAGCGATATGGTCAAGTATTCTTCTCAAACTTCATCTCTAACTTATCTCCGTGGAACAAAACGAGACAATGAAGCGAAGTACAAACATCAGTTGTTACTGGATGGAAACTTTTATGTTTTTCGAGCACTGAGAAAGAGACCTAATCTGAGAGATGAAACGCTTGTACCTGTGGCCCTTAGAGAGTTTGAAACACGCATCCTCTTGCGTATGTGTCTAACTGGCTGGTTTGAATTTGATGAAATAATATCTAAATTAGCTTCACAGATACTATTTTACTACAAAGAAGGCACACATAAAAATAACAAGGATAATATAGTCCATTTCGACTTTTGATTGTGACCAGAATCGTATGCTTTTCACGAACTTCGCGTCTACGAACTCAACCATCTCATAAATCACATGTTAGAATCTTTTAAATGGTCGTAAGCTTTTTCACATCTACTTTTTCGGTGATAATTGTTACGTCAACTATGACAAAAGTTATGTCCGTGAAAGATTTGCAGCAACGAAATTACAAGTGGACGCTATTGGCGTTTCAAAATTCCAAGTATTAAATGACGTACAAGTTCAGCAGTCCAACAATCATAACCTGTTCCTCCCTTTTGAGATGGAAAGAACGAGCTGTTTCTGAGTTACGCAGGTGCGGATTTATATTCACGAATCAGATAACTTATTGCTGTAGGCGAGATTTCACTCTGAATACTGAACAAAATTTTTTTGAGAAGGCCCATATAAATGATTCTTACCTAAAGAGTGTACTGACGTTAAATTATGAGAAAGGCTATGAAAACATTTCGTGGAAAACTTCCTTTCTAATAGTTATACCCATACTGCTTCACAGTGCGAAATAAAGCCAACGAAGTTGTCACTTCCAGCTTTTTGACATTCAAGAGAATGGCGGGAACAGACCGACAATACAGATTATGTACATCCAAATTGTCGGTATTTTAATAGTAGCCGCACAGCTGACTACTTAAACGCGGGCACATAATTCTCTAAAGTAGATAAAAACTTTTAAGATTTCTAGATACGTTATATATGCATTAACAACAAAACTACCCTAAAAGGAAATGGGAACCAATATCTTTCAAATCAATTCCTGGTATGTCCCACGAGCAATGCTGCTGGCTAAAACTAAGTTGAAAATCCAGATGTGACATGTTGCTCTCACAAATTTACCTTGGGAGGGAAAACTTTGATGAAATCATCCGGGTCGTGAAAACAAATAGCAACAGTAAAAGTATACGTAGCCTCAAAATACTTCATACCATGCAAATTTGCCCATACTAAACTAACAAGTATGTCTATTCAAACATACTGCTGTTATTGCTCTTCATAACACATTTCAGTAGGCCCGTGTTGCTTTCCAGTCCACTGCATATATTGCTTCCGGTTACAAAGTTTTAGCAAAAGGAAGAACGTTACGCCTACTTTGTTATCAAGTAACGATAAGCCGTAACTTGATACAAGTTCGAAACATGAAACCTATTCTTCATCACCGACACGTTGAGAATCATATTGAGGTGGCACAGGAATTAAAGTATGCAATACTCATAGCATATGTAAAAATTTGAAACCCGGAATTGAATCTTTTAAGTTTCATATCCCTCATGTTTGCAATCTTCTTTTACAAGCCTTTTCACCCATATTGAGTATCGACCACTTTACTTATATTGGGTATAGGACATTTTATCCATACTGACTATCAGCCACTTCACCGATACAAGGTATGAGCCATTCCACCCATGCTTGGTATTAGCCATTTTAGCCATACCGACTATCAGCCACTTCAACGATACTAGGTATCAGCTATCCCACCCATGCTTGGTATTAGCCATTTTAGCCATACCGACTATCAGCCACTTCAACGATACTAGGTATCAGCTATCCCACCCATGCTTGGTATTAGCCATTTTAGCCATACCGACTATCAGCCACTTCAACGATACTAGGTATCAGCTATCCC
>JANTCA010029215.1:0-21854 GCA_024741275.1 Chironex yamaguchii | reverse complement strand
TCTCATTGTCTATTATTTTTCGAAATGTGAGAGCTTTTTGAGTGCCTCGCTCAGTATTCCTAACCCCATGGATATTCAATGTTAGGAAGTGTGTCATAATTTAAATTGTGTATAGGGTTGTTGATGTTATTGCTCTGATGGAAGCTGCATTTAGATGAAGGAACCAAAACCTAATACGCACTTAGCGACCATGATAACCACCACCCTTCAATTTAACCATTTGCTTGACAAAGAATTTTAGGAAGCTGTACAAAAAATTGTAATTATATCGCCCTTTTAAATCTATGTAAATATCATTTTATGGCTTATTCACCACATTCTAATATGCTAAATTATGTACACATTATATACACGGTTATTTTATAACAGACATCAGGAAACGTAGAGAGTGTGACTCCGAATGACTTATTTGGAATAAGTTCTTTCTGTACGAAGTGACACATTAAACAGCATGATTTCTATCAAGCCTGGGTCTTGGGAGCATAACCAACAATACTAAGCAACATGAGAGGGCAATCGTGGTTAAATGGCTACAGTGGCATGGTGGAGTATTCTTTATGGGTGGCCAAGGTACTTCCCCCCCGTCCCAATCATTTCGCGATATACATACTAAAAGAAAATAACAAATACCCTATAGATAGCGACTCAACGTTAGCAGGGAATTTATTTACATAGTAAATCATATAAGTAAAGGAACTCCACTGAACCTTAAAATAGCATTCTCTGATTTTAGGCAACACAAAACTGTCTTAACCATTAGTCAGTATGTACTATATTCTGAGTTTCAATCTGGACTAAAATAATACAAGTTCAGTATATCGAGTTACTTAGTGAATTGTGTATTTTTTAAAATTTTTCTCAAAGCGAATTTTCAAAGATTGATAAATTGCATCAAGGACGGCAAAAGCATACCATGTGTCCATTGAGCCTCAAGTGTATTTCCAGTTTCATCACTTGTTTCTTCTCCATCCATTCCTCTTTTGCTGCAAATTCTTGTTGCATTCCACTGGACACTTTCAAAATCTGGTTAAACAGCTCTTTGAAGATGTTTTATGGTGTTTTGTGCATCTTTGCAAATATTTTCCACAGGACTTTCAATCATGCCAATGGCTTTTCCAAAATCCATCTCCACACACAGCAGATAGCGACTTAGAGTCCCTGTAACAGCAAAGATGTTGCAAAAACACTGGCTCTTACAATTGTTTTCTTTGTCTTGACAGAAGAACCAAGTCTACAAGTCGGTGATTTTCATCATGTATTCTGCTATCACAGGTTGTTTGTAGAACATTTTTGATGCACACAAATAGCATCAGTATCATTTTTAAGCAAAATTCTCTTGCATTCCAACGAACTGTAGTTAAACGCTTTATTGACGTTATCTCTACTTGTGCATCCTTTGAGATTGAACTAACTCATGCATTTTTGGAGATTTACTGAAGAGAGCAGTTAGCCTGATCAGGATGCCGAAAAGTGTTACTACATCAATCACAACATCAGCAAATTCGGACAAGACCAATTCAGGGTGTAAGCGTAGCAGTGAACATATATTAAGTACCTTCTAATCTTTTTTCAAGGGTTTCAAGATGGTATGCCTTAACCCAAGATCTAGGTGAAAAAGATCCAAACGCGGACTTGGTGGAACAGTTTGTGTTTTTTTGCTTACCGACTAACTGTAGATTGCCAAAAATTTTCTTTGTATTTTACAGCGTGTTCGAAATTGTCCGAAATCTCAAAAATTTGTCCGAAATTGAATACCCGAAATTTAACTGTCCGAAAATTTTTTTTGAATTTGTTTTAAAACGGGTCACCGGTTTCACACGCTCCTTGCAGGCTGTGATATTTAGTGAAGGAACATGATTACTGCAAGGTAAGGAAGGTATGCACTGCTTTTATACCAAATAATTTTCATTTAACTTGGCAAAAAACTTCATATTGACAGTAATAATTTATTTTACTCGTAACTAGGAATTTTGAAGAGTTTAATTTTTCCGGTTCGGAACAAGAGCGCGATCCATCATAGGCAATGTCTGGTACTTAGCGAAATAATGGCGGAAAGAGAAAGGGAGGTGGCGTTGCAAAAATAAGTTCTTAACTCCATCCAAACTTAAAGAAACAATTTGTAAAACCTTCTTTGTTCTGCTTACAAGGACGCTTAAATTACAAATGTATGGTTATATCAGTACGTAAATTACATTTGAAAACGTTTTACTTCCTTAAACATCAAAAGTTATACTTTGATGTATGACTTGATACTATTCTGAATCAACTTTTATGAGTGTCCCTAATGCATCCTGTGGGAAGTACATACCCCTCTTTGCAATATTCACACCCAATATTAATAACGATTGAATTGGAGAAAAGATCCATTTTGTAACTTCCTACCCCTATCCCCAACTCCTCTCACACACGAGAAAAATAATGAAAAATTATCACAGCTACAGCCTGCATGCTATGAAATCCATATTCTGATCATCTAATCGGAGTAACTGTGCTGTAAAGTGGGAATCCCACATTTTCATTGCCTACAAAGTAGAAAGCATGTCAATCACCGGAGTGTATTTGGTCAAATTTCAAATGACTGGAAGGTAGAAAGTACGCAGACCTACCGGAACTCCAAAATGCAGAGAACGTTTGAGAGGTCAAACGTCAAAATCTCATCGATAACTTGATTGTCTTCAGTGGAATAAATAGCATACCTAAAGAGCCTAAGAGTAGGTCTTCAGAATACATGCAGCTCGCAACGTCACCTACATGACACATCAAACATTTGGACGACAATTAAACTAGACCTTAAAGAAGATACATTAAGTTACTCCGAAATGCATAAAATCTCTTGTGCAAGATACATAATACTCAACACACAGAACTTGTTGCAATCATACCAAAGTGAGTGGAAAACTAGTAAAAATGTTGCGGCCTATTTGCAGGCAAAAACTGGCTTATCTGCCTACCTAACCACCTACCTACATACATGCCTATACGTTAATCCATTCAGCCATCATCTATCTAGTGAAATGACCGGCTGGCTGTAAGCCTAGATAGATCAATGAATAGAACAGGATGTAATGATATTACCAATGGTTTCTTAATCCATCGATCGTGTTCTCTCTCACGCCAGGCTTTGAATGCTGCTATGCAGTCTTAACTAATGACCATTTTCAATTTTCTTCCAAGAATATGAAAGGAAAAAGCTATTTGGCACTCCGCCATTTTATTATTTTTCAATCACGGTTACTTCCTTTGTAAAAGGAATAAACGGAGTTATCCAAATCGATTGAGTGTGAACTTGTTAGTGACGCTCCAATTTTACCACAATGATTTTGGTTGAGTGGAAATTCGATTGTTTTGCGAGAGTAAGTCATCATCAATGAGGTAAAAAAACCTTGTTATCTCTATTGTATCTCTATTGTTTTCATTCAATCACGAGGAGACCAACTTGGCATCAATGATGGAGTGGAGTATGTCATGTCATCATTGGAAGAACCCATCAGGATCAATGGCAGTGATCCAATATAGTTACAGGGGCTATGTCCCTATTTCATATTAGAGATGTTACATGAGAACAAAAATGTAACTTTTAGGTCTGTATTGCTCATTTATTAAATCTTCGCAAAAAATGTTTACTGTATAAAAACAAAAGTTACAAAAGCAAGGTTACAGTAAATGTAGTATCATAAGAGCAATAATTGACCGTCAGTTGCCACAGGTGCGCTTTGATTCTTTAATAGTCATAACAAAGGCGTGTCTACTTTTGAATACATGGAAAACAACGTTTTACAGATAAGAATACATGTTTCTGAGATAGTGCCAGCTTTCCTGGAAACTGGCTGTGCTGAACAAAAAAACGATAGCCAGAGGCAGGAATCAGGGCAAATATCAACTATTTTCGCAATTCTTCTTTTGGCAACAGATCAAAATTGCATACAATACGAAAAACACATCTGAATCAAAACACGAAATATTGAAGTACGAAGAAAAAATGACTGGCAGCAAAAAATTTAACGTGCACTATGTGTCTACAATATTTCCATTGGAAGGACGAAACAATGAAGGGACCTACAAGCACATACACCGAGGATGTTTTTAACAATTCATCCTTGAAGCTGACTGTAGTAAGCTGACTTGATTAGAAAAGATTAAAAAGTTGCGTTTATGTTGCGTATTGTCTTAACTGTTTCTGGCCCTTATCAAGTACGTTTATGTCGACCGTACAAAATTACAGAAAGCATGCTAGGACCCATTAATATCTCTAAAATCATATGTAGAAGGGTATATTAAGGTGGGCATATAACGTAGGGCATGTGCAGGAGGGAATATGCAGGAAGGCATATGTAAGAGGGCGCATGAAGGTGTGCATATAAAGTAGGGCATGTGCAGGAGGGCATATGTAAGATGGCATATGAAGGAGGGCATGTGAAGGACATACCTAAGATGGAAAATGAAGGAGAGCCATACGTAGAGTGCATATTAAGAAGGGCATATGAAGGAGGGCAAATGTAGGTTGGCATGTGTAGGGAAAACCAGTGACGAGAACACAGGGAGGATGGCTTTAGGTTACATCAGACGTGAATCTCATAACAAAATGGAACCATTAAGCCTTGTGGGCCACAAAATTCACTTTGAAGGCCTGTCATGGTCCAGAGGCCGAAGGCTGTACGCCTTGAATGTACGCTGTGTGATTCACAGAACGCGGTCGGTCATCGACAATTTTCGTAGCATTGAAAAGCAACAGTATTTGTCATGTAACTTCAACGTATTACACGTAACCACTAAGCACATGATACGACGATGTCTGAAATACCGTTATAATAACAAAGTGTAGTGCACAATGACGTGTCATGGAACGTTTTCACTTTAATTTCCTTTCAAACCCTTTACTCTTTACTTCTACATACTAAATCCTATAATACGAGTTAGCTGGTTGCAGCTGTTGGCAAGGTGAAAACAGGAAAATGCTTGTTTTCTCTTGGAAAGCCGGGATTCGAGCGGGAAAAGTTAATAAAAAACAGTCAATGATAATACAGTTAATCAAATGGGAAGTCTTTCATCTGAAACAAAGGTGAGTATCATCAAGGATCAAGTGGACACTTCTTTCAAATTGTTTGAATTAACCTAACACTGACATGCGAATAAAAGCGCGTCCTCAACCCGTGGTGAAAGGAAATAGTCATGAATCAGGACTGGATGGAAGTCTTCTCTAACAACACATGTCAACTTGATGAAATATCAACAAAGCGTTCTATCATAATTTTATTTCGCTACACAATGCTATACAAATTGACAATACAAAATATAAATAGTACTCGAGTGTATTGAAGAATCCAGGACTAATTAAATAAATAATCTACATTATAAGAGTAAATTGACAATACTTAAAATTAACGTGAAACAAATTTCTCGTTACTTTTCTGCTCTTTTAATGTTATACACACGTTAATTAAGTGATGCAATGATTTCATGTGCGAGTTAAATCTTTCAATAAATCTACTGCTCTTATTTTTCTAAACTATGCAGGTGACACAAAAGTCCTAAACACGTAAATTTAAAATTACCAAATGTAAAATTTAATGACGTCAAGTGTGATGTCAAGTGTGATTACGTAACAGTCGTTTACGTCGGACTTGTAGGGAAATTTCTTGCCCTGACGAAATACTATGAAATATGTGTATTAGTTATAAACATTTTTAACATATTTGAACTAAATTTAGAATATATTTTTTGTATAAAAAGACTAGTAGAGTTGCTTTTAGCTCAGAGAAATAAGCTGGACTGATTAAGCTAACATTTCTCAGGTTGCCACAGGAAGGGTGGGCCATGCCACCACAAATTGTTATTCTGCAACCTGCTGGGGGCTGAACCTCGGGAAATGATGTTGGCAGGATTTAATGCATTTGGAACATACAGCTAATTGTCCAGAGAAGTAATCTTTTGGATTTCTGCTTTGAATAAAGGGAGGTTAATAAAGCATGACATTTTAAAGTTGCAGGGAAAGCAAAAATGAGAGGACAGAAATTCACTTGAAGGTATTCGACGAAATAGAGGAGAATGCACAGGCAAAAAGACATGTCAACATCAAGTGTTAGAAGTTACATCACAATGTAGAAGTCGTTGGCCAAATGTCAAAGAGAATACAATTTGACTTAAATAAATGATGTTAAAGCTTAATGATGCTTGATGACCTTTGATGATGATGCCTAAAATGCTTGATATTGAGTATTGTTATTGTGGTGTGTGACAGATGACAAATCATTGGCTGTCACGAAGACAAACAATAGAGTAGACTCAAATAGGAACTCAGATGTAAACAGGATGATTGTTGTAGATATTGCCTTGAGTTGATAAGTTTGTTGTTGAAAAAGGGTAGTCAGTTTGCTATTGGTATCTGCTTCTGTGGCTTGGTGAAAATATATAAGATATCTACCTTAACAATTATGATTGATGAAGCTTGCTTATGCTTGATGATGATGGTGATGATGATGACTAATGATAATAACGATGGTGTTTGATAATAATGGTGATATAGATTGACGATGAGAATTGATGACAATAATAAAGATAATGACGATGGTGCATGCTGTTGTTGCTGTTAATAATAAAACCGGGCAACTGAGGTAAGAAACAATATATCAAAGAAGCAAATGTCAACCATGAAACTGTCACGAAATTCTATACACTGTGATACCAGGCTGAGATTTGCCAAAAAATAAGACAGCATAAAAAACAAAGCAGGTTGACATTGAACAAACTTAAGAAATGAAATATCGAAAACAAAACAACAGAAGACAATTAAGATACTGCATTAAATCAAGTAAACGAACATTATAATAGGACTAGTTCAAGGCCGTCAGTATCACTTTTTCTAATGTAGTCTCTGCTGCCATCTCCAAAGCTAACTTTGTATTCCCCAAGCTTTATGTTGAAATACTTAATGGATCCATTAAACCATCAATTATCATAGTATCCGCGGATCTCACTCCCGACCCTGTTGTTAAATGAGCTCATCTTGAGAGCCATTAGCGGTAATTAGGCAACCAGTTTTCTGCTAAATTACTTTATTAAGCAATTATTATGTCCGGACACTACTATGAGATACAGAAATAAGAAACAAAATAAGAAATACCTGAGGCTGAAATTACATGGGAAAGTAAGAAACGCCAGACTGAAACTGGAACCAAGTGTTCTTATATAAAAGGCGTGTATTTCATCACCATGGCAGATAGCCGTCCTAAGTTGGATTGCTATCAAATTACATTAGTAAAGAAGCTTGTCACTTTACCATGATCAAGTAAAGCTTAAGTGACTGATCATGATAACTTATCCAAAACAAATCTTTGTCCACGTCTATGGAGAAATTTCTTGAATGATGGGTAATGGCCAATTTGTATGTCCAAAAACATATAAGTTGTAAATATATCACTAAAAAGGCAATCAATTAATTGAATTAGCAATCACTGATATATGATTATTACTTCGAAGCTGTCCAGAGCAGGAGCAAACATTGCAGGCAAGTGAGTCTGTTCAGCGCACAGCCAACTATCTTACTTTGGTCATTTACAAAAGTAAGACCAGTAGTTTACACAGAGATATGATATTTTAGGAAAGCTTAAACTAATATCCAAGCCCAATACAAGATGTCATCCAACATATACATTATGGAAGGGGTTACCATGGAAATGTTACATGAAAATGCCCATTGCTATTAATTGGCAAATTGCATTTATTATAAACCAAATGGATCTTTTTACTAATGAACATGTTGCAAGAAAGGAATTCTGGAAACAGTAAAAACTGAGGCAATGTTAACACAAGACATTAGAAAACACTAGCAAATTCTTCGAACCAGCTTAATAGTGATACATCCACAGTTGCATAGTCAGCAAATTCTTCAAATGACAGCCGCTCATCTTTGTCATGATCAGCTTCTTACTGATGGAAGAGCAGGCAACAATTGGTAGAAAGAGACAGCAAGAAAAAGAAGAGGCCAAAATCTCTGATCAAGAACGAGAGGAACAATGGTATAGTAAAAGATTGGAGTTGGAGATGGGAATGGTAAGGACGCAAATGGAGGATCATGTACAAGCCAAACCAAAGCAGCAGTCAGTGAAACTACAGAAGTATACGATCACCCAGTTCAAAGGAGATTACAAGGACTGGCTCCGGTTTTGGAATCAATTTACAGTTGAAGTGGATGCATCAAGCATTGCAGAAATCAGTAAGTTCAATTACTTGCTAGAGCTAGTTGATGGAAAACCGAAAGAGGACATCCTGGGGCTACCCCACACCAAAGATGGTTATGAGGAAGCTAAAAGAATCCTGCAGAAGACCTATGGCAAGGATATCAAGATCCACAAAGCATTAATCAAGGAGTTGGAAGGGCTGGAATCGATTTCAAGCATTCACAATATCGTGAAGATCCACGATTTCTACAACAGACTAGCAAGGATTGTCCGAACTCTAGTAACAATGAAGAAGTTGGATAGTGCGCAGAGCTTTGTTTACACACTAATTGATAAGCTAGGACCCGTGAAGGAAAATCTGATTCAGAAAGACGATGACTGGGAAAATTGGGATCTACAACAACTTGTAGAAAATCTGGAGAAATACATTGACAGACATCCATTGCCGATTAGTGAAGCTGTTGGCACGAAGAAGAGAGCTAATGAACACCAAGCAGAGTGGAAGCAATAAGACAAGATGATGCTAGCAAACGCAATGGACAGAGCAAAAGTGAAACAAAGCAGTTGTGTCTACTGCAACTACAGCAATCACCAAAGTTCTGACTGCCACAGAGTACTTGATTTGGCTCGTAGACGGGAGATCCTGAAGGAGAAAAGGCTCTGTTTCAATTGCACTTGCTATGGACACACAGCTGCCAAGTGTAAATCCAGAGGTTGCAAGAAGTGTGATCGACGACACCACACCTCCTTATGCGATGCAACAAGCATGAGTATAGAAGAGAATGTGAATCAGCAATCAGAGATGGGCAAGAGAGCCTTAGATATCAGTATTACTCTTCATGCAACACTTGTGGCCAGAGTCAACGGAATACCAGCACGTGTTATGGTGGACAGTGGGGCAAGCAGCTCATATATATGCACCAACCTTGTAAGACAGCTGCAGTTGAAACCAGTGGGAATGGAGACAAAAAATATCGAGCAGATGTATGGCACAGTAAGAAGAAGGGTGCAGATCTTCAAGATCATGGTCCACTCCGATGTTGTTGATGGTTTTTGTTTGGACCTTAAGTGCATCAATGGAGAGAAGGACACACTGACATACTTGCCAAATCCTAGAATCAAGGCCTTGAAGAAAAAATATAGCAGACTCAGATGTTTGGCATTCAGTGATAAAAATACAGAAGAAGACATGCTGCCAGTCCATATCATCCTGGGTGCAGCAGATTATCAAAGAATCAAGACTACGGAGCCTCCAGTTCTTGGACCAAATCCTGATGCTGATCCTGGGGCAGAGTTCACTATGCTTAGATGGACCTTGATGGGAAAAACAGTGGGTGCTAATGCCGAAACAGAAAGGATACTCCTGATGCTGTCACCAAAAAATGAATTTGAGCAGATGTGCTCAATCAAAGTCTTTGGGTTAGCAGATGCAGACAGAGTAAAGGATGAAGAGTTTCACGAAAGGTTTCAAGCCAATTTAAAGCGGCTAGATGATGGAACGTATTCCACAAGGTTGCCATGGAAAGGAGGTCACGCTCAATTGCCAAAAAATAAAGAATTAGCAATTGCCAGGCTGTACAGTACAACCAGACGGTTGGAAAGAATGAAGAAACTTGAGGAATATCATGAAGTCATGGAGACACAAATCAAGGAGGGTATCTTGGAGATTGTCCCAGAGCAGCAGACTGGTGAAGTTATACATTATGTGCCTCATCAGCCGGTGATAAGAGAAGACGCTGAGTCCACTCGAATGCGTATCGTATATGACCTCTCAGCAAAATCCAGTCCAGATGTACCTTCACTAAACGATTGCTTGGAAAGGGGACCATCATTGCAACCTATGATCCTGGATATCCTACTGCGAAACCGCATGTCAACCAGCTGCCTCACCAGGGACATTAAGAAGGCATTTCTACAAATCAAGTTGGATCCTGTAGATCAAGAGGTTCAGCGCCTATTTTGGTACAACAATCTTGAAGAAAGAAAGATGGTGGCATATCGGTTTACAAAGGTCATATTTGGCTCAGCATCAAGCCCATATATCCTGGGAGCTACCTTGAACAAACGCATCATTCAGTACAGAGAAGATTTCCCGGAGACTGTAGAGACCTTGCTCAGAAACACATATGTGGACGATGTGCAATGTGGTGGCCAGAACAAGGAAGACCTGATTAGATTCAAGCAAGGGGCTACACATATTTTGCAAGAAGCAGGATTCAGTCTTGACAAGTGGCACAGTAACATCGATGAAGTGGAAGATCAGGACTTGGAGGCCAAACCAGTAGTACAAGAAGACACAACAACATATGCAAAAGAAGAAATGGGCACTAAATCGAATGAAACAAAGATACTGGGCATTCCGTGGAACAAGAGAAGAGACGAACTTACAATCAGCTTTTTGAAATGCATCGAAAGGCAAAAGGATGATGTATTGACGAAAAGGAAAATGCTGTCCATAATCAATGGTGTTTTTGATCCCCTGGGCATTGCATCACCTGTCCTCATCACTGCCAAGATACTTTACAGTCAGCTCTGTCAGTTGAAGTTATCATGGGATGAAGAAATACAAGGTGAAGTGGCAATAACATGGAAAAAATGGATAAAGAGTCTAGCCGAGAGTCAATCAGTTAGTGTCCCATGAAGTGTTGTTACTGCCAAGACTGTACGGATGGAACTGCACGGGTTTGCAGATGCAAGCTAGCTAGCTGTTGCAACATGTATTTACCTAGTGGCTCATTACAACAACGAAGAAGCTTCCCAGCATCTTCTTGTGGCAAAATCAAGAATAGCACCAACGAAGACGATACCACAACTGGAGCTAATTGCTGCTCATTCCCTCAGTAAATTAATGGCCTGCATAATGAATGCATTAGAGCGGCATCCAATCAACGAGATCCATGGATGGGTTGATAGCACTACTGTCTTACATTGGCTAATGGGAAAAGGTACATGGAGTCTGTTTGTAAGAAATCGAGTTAAAGCCATCAATGAAAGCAACATACATAGTTGGCATTACGTGCCAACTGGGGAGAATCCAAGTGACATAGGAAGCAGAGGTACTGATCCAAAGAAAATGGACGCATTTTGGTACTGTGGACCAGAATGGTTGCCAACAAGAGCTAAGTGAGTGGCCTGATCAACCTGAGATATCCGAAAATGAGGCTACGGAATCCGAGAAGATGCCCAAAAGGGAATGCAAATGCTGGCCAAGGAAGAACAGAACAGGGAAAAAGGCTGTCTAGGAAGCATACTGGAGACGTATCCACTTTGGAAGACACTGAGGATAACAGCATTCATACTGCGGTTCATTGATAACTGTCGAAGAAACGAAGAAAGGACATCAACACTGACAGCAGAGGAAATTGAATCAGCAGAGACGTACTGGATCAAAGAAGCAAAACAAGTGGAAGAATTGCATTCCGACAACGAGTTCGCAAAGGATTCGAAAGGGATATGGAGGTGCAGTGGAAGAATTGTTGGCTACAATCCTATCTTCCTGCCAAGGAACCAAAGAATTGTAAAGTTACTGATCGAGCAAAGTCACAGAACAACACTGCATGGGGGAGTATCAACAACAATATGCCACATACGGCAGCGTTTTGGATACAAAAGCTGCGTTCCTTGGTCAAGAAGGCCATTCATGACTGTAACCACACCAAGAAAGGAAAAAGAAGCTGAAAAGGAAAAAGAAACAAGATTGCTACATATGGAATTTATGAAGATGAAGAAGAATGAACTCAGTATTAAAACTGTATGTACATTTTAATAGGGAAAGGGTGTCAGAAATCAACTCTGACTCTCTTTCTTGAGACAACCCTCTGGGACCTTCTAGTCGTTTCTTGTGTGTTGTAAGTTCTGTTTTTTTTACACAAGACCACCCTGTCAACTTCTATATGAAATTAATGTAAACAGTGCAGTAAGTCAGGTCAAACTTGGCGTTCGGCTTTGAATTGTTCAAACAATATAGGCTGTAACCCTAAACTTAGTTTCATTAGATTAGAAAGGTGAGCCTTGAATATTTTCTTTTCGTACAAAAAACAAGTTACAGCCTGTAATAGTCCAACTCCACACTGCATTTTATTCACTTAGGCCCAAAGATATTCGGGGTGGACTAACTTTTCTCTCGGCGTGAAACGTTGATGTAGCCTAAATAATGCTCCTTGGCGTAGGAATTGGTGGACTTTGCTCGAATGGCCCATGAATACACTTGCTGAATTAATATCAATATACTGTGATATTCACAAACAGACCTTTTCTGCACTTCTTAACAACCACGCATAGCAACAGGTTGAAGGGGTAAACATAGCCGATTGTGGCATTAAAACTTTTAGTTGTGGTGCGTGAAACAAATGTATTCAGCAAAACGACATCGCTGTGCTTACAAGGTGCTATTTACACATAAGATGCTTCCGGCAAGGAAGATTCTTAACTGCTGTAGACTACAATACCACTGAACCTGAAGCTGAAGTGCACAGTCATGGATATCGACTACTTGAGGCAGGAAAGAGATTACCTTATGGCCAAGATAAGGTGCCTAGAGCAGCATGTTAGTAACTTTCCATCAAAGATTAAACTCTATCAAGGTCTTGTTTTTGTGTTCTGAACGGAGTCGTCAGCCTTACAGCCAAAAATGGCAAGTATATCTTAAAGGCTGAAGTTTTGTAAGAACGAGGGCTGGCAAGTTTCTCTAAATACCTTCCTTTTGATTCCCCCAAATTATGGAAGCATTTAGTCTACATTCTACAACTAACAGGACCTAAAAACTGTAAAAAACCCAACAAAACAAAACCACATTCTGTAGGAAACTTGTTCACTGACTTCATTGTTTACCGCTGTGTCGAATGGTTGCCATTGGCAACGGGTCCTGTGACGTACCACCGAAAAGATCAAAGTTCACTTTTTACTCCTTGACAGAAAACAAGAAATTGATAGAAGTAGCACGCTTGTAAAAGTAACAAACTCTGAAGATACTTTTTCAGACTGCTGTGTATCACTTACTTTACATTAAATAAGTTTCACAGACAAGTAGGGTCCACTGAATAATTATTTTATAACCTTCCTTGATGAGTGTGAAATTTAATTCGGTGTCAGAGGAAATTTCTACTGCTGCATAGGACATACCTGTACCTTTGGGCTCTGTCTCCAAATTTGTCGTATCTTTAACACTGTAGTCAACAAAATAAGTTCAGAGGTTACTAAAGTTCCTTAATGGTAAGTACAGAGTATACGTGAGCTAGATGGAGAACTTCAACAACTAGGCTGTGATATACAAATTCCAGTTGTATATCCTCTAAATAGAAATCTCTTTACAGCTTGAGATATTTCTCTGAGCCTATATTCCAGCAAAGCTTAATTACATTAATCTTAAACTAAAGTAATCAAATTCCTGGAAAGCAACTAATATAGGTTTGAGAATTCCACCTAAAAGCTAATAGAGCTATCCAGAACAGTATAGAATGCTATAGAACACAGTAGAAAATTCAAGAAGCTTTTAGAACAAAATAGATTCAAATGGAACTTTCTAGGAGCTTTATGTAATTATTGCATCAGCATTGTTCCTGCAGTACAGAGAAGGTCTCCAAAAGGTTCTAGATATGTATAACACTTTCTAGAAAGTTCTAGACGTACATTTTCTAGAAGATTCTAAATGTCCATAACAATATCCTGGATAATTGTTTCATAAGGCCTTACTATAACCTGCAATCTAATAGTACCCATGCTTGTCAAGCTGGTCTCAACTACTCTTTGATCTCCAAATTTCTTTCACTGCCATCAAAGTTCGTGGTCCTTCCCTCCGGAGTGGCTGGCAAATACACTTCCTGGATTGATGGCAGCCTCGTCCTCGTGTAATCTCAGATTTTGTCTGCCTACTAATTATAAACTGGCCAGGGGAAAACCAAGACGTTTCAATATCAATTACAAAGTGGAATTTACGGCTCCAATACTAGGACACCTTATATATAAAGAAATGTGGTGCCCTAAGTTAGGAGAACTGGTGTGCCATAAGGACTATTAAGAAGAGGCGTGCGATATGACCGTAATACAATTTTCATTTTTCAGTCAACATGCCATGATAAAAGCGAGCAATTAGTTCTTCACATTCTAGTTAAAATTTCTCAACTGAGAACTATTTTCTCGATGTTGCAAATACAAACACCATGATTGCTGCCGTTACTGGGTAAAGAAATCGAAAAATTGGCTTAGTTGTTTCAGTAAAGTATATTGCATAGACAGTGAGCCAAATGCATGCCCAGATATTGGTGGCAAAACTACTAGGAAGTCAAAATCTCGTCATCGCTGCACATAACGACAACATTTTTGTCCTTGTACAGATCTCGAAAGACTTCCTACATTTTAGTCACTAATTGCGTGAATTTGTTTTGGCAACTCGATGAAACGCCAATGGGAACCGGAGATGGCATAAATCAACCCGTTAGCAGTGAGGGCTTACTTGAGAGGGGCTTATTAACAACTTGTAGTTCTAGGGTGGAGGCTTATGTGACGGAGGGACTTTTTCGATGAGTGTGCAGTTCTAGGATTTGCAGTATTGAGATTAGTTTTCAGGGAGTCGAAGCGGTGATGGTAGTTAAGCATGTATCATCGTAAGAACACGGATAACACTAAATTATAACATGTGTCCTAATCACTTCGTTCTTATAAGCACAAGGAGATCGAGTCAGAGTTGTTGCACGTTGTATATTCTTTTCTTCTTTCAACAGTAGGATTTAAGCTTGTAATTATAAAGCTACTTTAGAAGCTATAAACTACTAGTTTATAAAACAAGCAAGAGCAGAAGTTCATTACGCGGTTCTGTCTTTGTTTGTATAATGAAATGATAAAATTAAGCTGGGCCCTGTAAGTCATTGACTCTTTACAATGACATTGTAGTGATGCAATCATCAAATCATCATATTCTTGATTAAATGGTAAAAAGAAATCTGAAATTCACAGTGCAAAGGGCCACCACCAGCATCCTGGGGCCCGCCTCGGTGCTCCATCTCAATTAATACTCGGAATTTGATCAAAGTGCAGTAGGTCTTTCAGCATTCGAATCTGTTTAATTTTAACTTTCCATATTTCTATCAGCGAGAGCCATATTTTGAGGTCAAACGTTTCGTGTAATTCAAACTATGCCAAATATCTGCCATGTTTAGAATCGCATTGCCCTCACAGGATTTGATCTGCTATGGATAAGTTTTCATGACACTCACCTTTTAGTCATACCTTGAGTATGCCGTCTTTTCCTGTTTCAGCATTCTCTGTGCTTCAACTCCCACTATTCCCACGTTAGTCATCTGAACAAAACCCTTGATTGGTTTATTCTTGAGTAATACTGATTTGTGATATTTTTATATAATGTTATCAAAATGTAAGTTGTTCAATTTACTCTTGCAACAGTGCAGAGTTGTTCCATGTTCTCTTCTGAGAGTTCATGTTTGTATCTGATTAATTAGCAGATTGCATAACCTGAATATTATAATTTGTTTTGGTAATTTTTGCTTGGTGGAGTCCTCTCTCATCACAAAGTGATTCAAACAAACGAAGGCTCGATTCCCCTGGCCAATGCTAAAATTGGACGACTTTTACTTGTCTAACTGACTTCAGGTATCTTTTTGTGCTTCAGGAACGTTTGGAGTGAGAACAGGTTTAGTTTATGCTCTATTCAAAAGACCAATTCATGCTATTTAAAAGTGAGAATGCTTGGTCCCCATTTTACAGAAGAAACAGTTGGCAATTTTAAACACCTTTAATTAAGGGGTACAAACCCTAAAATATCTAAATTTCAGAAATAACGTGAGTAATAAATGTAATGTCTTGTCTGCTATTAGAGTAGATATTGCTCTGTTTAGTATACTAAACAATTTCCTTTCACATACATTGCGAACAGTGATAAAATTCAAAATGTGATATGTCCAATCCATCGATTTTACAGAGAACCTCCTTTCCAAGGTCAGAACCTTGTAAGTGATTGTTAAAACACTCCTTTCCAACAAGGTGTTTTAACTTGAAGATATCTCGGAAACTGGTTTCGTAATATTCATGATTGCAGGGCATCAAAGAAGATACTACCCTACAGACTGCTTTGAACAGTTTTCTTTGACGTACAGTACAGACAAACATAGACACGAAAACGTGTCATGCCCAATCCATGGTTTGAGGACATGAGATCTTCCTATCCAAGGACAAAACTTTGGTGGTGATTTTAAACACTTCTGTTTAGCAGGGTGTAAAGACATGTAGATATCTCAGCTACTGGATTAAAAATGTTTATACCATCCTACACGACATTAAAGGAGACATTTGTCTAGAGACTGCGTGAAAATCAGTATAATTATATCTAACACAGGCAGAGATACACACCAAAACATTTCATGTTCTCTCCAAGGTTTTCAAAGAAGCCAGCAAGCGGTCTATGGCTTGTGGGTGACAGTAAACAAAATCTTATTCCTCTCACACGCTGAAAAATCTCCCTGAAAAGTACAACGACATTAATTTATTGGGAGACGAAAGTGGTTTGACTGTAGAAATAGCAGGCGTCGGAAAATTTTCTTATATAATTTTTATTTTCATGTTGCCCATGATTCGCGCAAGCGCAGAAAAGACGTAACTTACGATTTTGTCGTGGGTTGCTCTTCTGTTACTCTGCGAATGACGACGTAGAAATGATTGATAGACTACGTTTTTTCTATTATCGCCCCTGTGCGATATATTTGCACAGTAGATGGGTTTTCATTATCTGCCACTTAATAAAAATCATCAAGATGCCATCAATAAACGCTGCTGTTCATCATTCAAATGTCTTGCAGACACATTATTATCACATTTACAGGGAAATACGTGAACCATGATTTTCTGCTGATAGACGTGGCTTGTCACCATCAGAAAAACAATCAAACACCGAGAATAGACCTGCTTTGAAGGTTAATTAAAACAAGATTAGAAGTGATACTTTGGGACTTATGGAAAGGAGATCGTCGAGAGAAGAACCCGTAAGCTTGTTTAAATGATTTTTTGTTGTAGGTTTTAAAAGGAAGTAAAAACATGTCAGCAGATAAACATGAGTACCTTGGCCAAGCCCAGGATGTGATTATGAAGAGACACGGAGGACTTCCACTCTCTGATATCCATGAGGTCACTTTGAGAGCAAAAACAGAATGAAGAACTTTGAAACTATTCTGCAGGGGGTGGAAATGACAACAAGTGCAGAAAAGCAATGTAATCATTGAAGACGTCAAGTGATGGCAAATATGTTGTATTGCTTTGTCACTGCAAACATTACAGGCAACCAGCCGCAGATCGGGCAATTCTTAAAAATTACTTCACAGACAAAGACGTTGCTTAAGAAATTTTTAGTAGAATTTATGTGTTTACGGTGGTTTTTCATACTTTAAGGAAGGGCTTCAATTCAAGACAGCCAGATTGCGTTCCCAGTGTGGGGGAAATTCTACGCAAATGGCCTGTACCCAAGAAAATTCCCAGTAACACACTAAATAAACTCACTGATTTCTTTATTCAAATCTAGATTGCTTTACTAAATCACGGTGTGATAAAATATCCATATGACCAAGTCTCAAGTGAACAAGTAACTATTACACTCGTATGACCAATTGAGTTTACAAGAGTCAAGATACAAAGATATAGGTTTGTCTTAGTTACATAGAATTTTCTAGATTGTAAATTTTGCAACTCATAGATTTTCTTAGAATAATCGTGATTATTTCTAATTTTTAACTCACGGTTATTTCTTTGTAAAAGGAATAAACGGAGTTATCCAAATCGTTTGAGTGTGAACTTGTCAGTGACGCTACAATTTTACCACAATACTTTTGGTTGAGTGGAAATTCAATTGTTTTGCGAGTGCAGCCCATCATCACATCATGAGGAGAACCAACTGGCATTAATGGAGTGGAGTATTTCATGTCATCATTGGAAGAACCCATCAGGATAAATGGCAGTGGCTGCTGGTGGGATTTTTCGTTGAGGGTGGTAATTTTCAAATTTGGGTGTGACGCCCCTATTTTGTATTAGAGATGTTACATGAGGACAAAAATGTAACTTAGGTCTGTGTTGCTCAGGAACCTAGGCATTTAGTAAATCTTCGATAAAAATGTTTACTTTGTAAAAACAGAAGTTACAAAAGCAAGGTTACAGCTAATGTCGTATCAAAAGAGTAATACTTGACCGTGAGTTCGCCACAGGTGAGCTTTGATATTTATTGCAACGCAATAAATATGCTGACTAATGTGAACATGTCCGTTTTCGTTGATGTTTTAGCATTCCACATTATTCTCTAAAAGTCCGCTAAACTGAGCTGTTTACATAGTGAAGAAACACATAAGCGTTACATACGTGTTCCTAAAACTGACGTAATTTACTTTAAACTCCAAGACTTACAACACAAAAGAAACGACTAGAAAGTCCCAGAGGGTTCTCTCAAAAAAGAGACTCAGAGTTGATTTCTGACACCAGGTACGTAAGGTGATAATTTCCTTGGAGCTTTTGGAAATGTCAAACAAGCTACATAAACGCATAGCATTACAGTTTTTGCTTTAAATCTACAAATGTGTGAGCAAGTTGCACGTTCTTTCAAATTTCCCACTAAAATTATCTGGCGCCAAAGAGAACTCTCTTTTGAAATGGGACATGCGTAGTAGTACGTACACTTGCTGGGACCAAGCATGCGCACATAAAAGCGTTCTGCCGAAAATTTGCCGAATATGGCTTTTGTTGTTTTTATTTGGTGACCTCGATAAAGAGGACGGTGGTAAGATCAATAGATGGGACGAGAAGAAAAACATTGTCGACGTTGTTGTCACTTTGGAATACGTATTGTTTAGTGTTTGAAAAGCGACGATATATCTCCATTAAATCTGTCGTTACTTTTTTGAGCCTTCAGCGATAAAACGATAAAATTTAAGTTGGGGAAATAATAGTTTGCCAGGTCAAGGTCATCACTAAGTCAAAGTAATCAAAAAAAGTCTTCATAAGTTGTAAGATTAAGATTGATAAATTATACATGAAAGCATTAGCTCGTGTTTTCGTGCAATGTTCTTTTTGACCAGCTGACGTACAGTATTTCTCAGCCAGGCATGGGCAACCTGCAACCTCCTTAACCTCGTTTTTTACACCCTCGACATTCGAGTCTTAATTAAGAGTACTTTACCTTGTAGTGTGCTTGTGGTTACATTTGTAAATTGAAAAGACAGGCAAAGAACATTCAAAAGCTGTTAAAAATTTTTAAAATAGACTTCCATTCGCAAGTCATTTCGCAATTGTAATGCTTCGGGATGTTTCTTCTGTCGCAATATCCATCAAAATTTAAACACACAAGACTTAGAAAATTATAGAAGTATCCGTGGGATGATTCGTCTTTGCTTCGTTGACGAAATTTAAAAATAAGAATTAAGTTACTCTAACAAAGGGATAAAGTTATAAAGTTTAACTACTAATAAAGTCACCCTAACAAAAACTAGCCTGAGGCGCGGTTTTTGTCACACTAAAAGCTCCATAGAATAGACATTATCTTCTGTTACCTCCGCCAAGAAGGTTATGTTTTTGACCGCGTTTGTTTGTTGGTTTGACTGTCTGTCTGTCTGTCTGTTTGTCTGTTTTGTATTTGTTCCTACAGCTGACAGAAATGGTACAAATACTCGACTATTTTGGAGACACCATGATGACTGGTATTAAATTTCGTGTTGAAGACTTTATTTCGCCCATGGGACAATAAATATAACCGCGAAACGTGTCATTAACTCTTAATATGTCCTTTTAGCTCCTTTTAGAAAGCTTACGGATGTGACATCATCGAGATCCAGATGGACAACTTAAATACGGCGCTGGCAAGACGTAAAAAAAAATTAAACATAGGTGTGCTTGCTGACTAACTAGCATGTCTTCGTGCTTTTAATGTGGACGTTTTGCAAAAGAAATCAAGACATTGTTTTGGTCGCGAGAATACAAACAGCATGGTGGCTTTGCAAAGGCAACAATCCAGCCATGAGGGAGACGACTTCAAAGTGGAAGTAACAAATTTAGATGCAGCTCTTCGAGCAAGTGGTGGTTGCGGATGTTTTCAGATTACAAGGCATATAATTTTCTTCTTTATATCCTTACCATTTGCAAGTCAAAATCTTTTTATGGTATTCGGTGGACACGAACCTCCGTGGAAATGTACTGCAAATAGTTCCGTATGTAAAGTTCAAGGGAAGATTGGGAAGGATTCGCCATTTTACAATACTCGATGCAGCATGAAGAGGCAAGATTGGGAATACATGGAAACAAGAAAATGGTCTATTGTTACAGAGGTAAGAGATTCATCGTAAAAGCTAATGTCCTTTGCCCCATGTGTTGTTTGAAGGTTTAATAGCTAAGCATGAGTTGTCTGCTAATTCATTCTCAATGCGTTGGTGGAAATGTTTTTGAGCATTGATGATTATCGTATGCCTTCGAATTTGCCCAACCACGTTGCTACATCAGGCTCTAAGTTGTGGAGAGAACGTAGTCCTCCAGGGTACCGGGTCAAAGGGCAATCGTTCACAACGTTGCTGATCGTCTGTTCAGTCCCACAGTCACACAGTGGCGATTTCACATAGCCCCAACTATGAAGAGAACTACGACACGGACCGCAATTGCTTCTGAAGCGGTTAAGGTTACACCATGATTTTCTCTGTAAGTCCATACCACCGGGGGCCACAGTGGGATCAGAAACAAGGTCCTTGTTAAGAGCATTAGAGTCGTTCCATTTTTTGCGCCAGTTGTTATTTACTGAGTAGTTGTCGTCAGGAGTGTTTGTCCAGATGGGCTTAGGGGATGTTAGTCGTAGCCTTGGTGGGATTGTAAGTCATGTAGCAAGGGAAGGTTGCGAATGCCATTAATGGAGTTAAGCATTGATAGATCCCATTTTTTGCTTTTTGTGCATTTCTTGGTTTCTTCAGTTTAGTATCCATGATCATGACGACTAATGCCCATGCCCTTTTTGGTGGACTTGTACACTATGGAATGTTCAAGATTTCAACTTGTTAATTTCGGTTTTTCTATCATTAGCCTTAAAGAGTGCTTGTTAAATCTCTCTGTCAAATTTTACATAGACATGTTTATAATGGGCAAAACACGTTCGTGGTTGAGCTGGAAAGGGTATGCCACAAATATGGCATCCTGTTGGGTCAGAAAAACACCATATAATTTCAATACTGACATGTTTTTCACCAATTTGCTTTGCTATCTTGACGGTTTTCTGGTCAATGACGGTCGATAGATCATTTGCATTAGCAAGTGATCATCAGTACGATTTTTAAAGTTAATATTGCATATTTAATTATCACTTATCACTTTATTGTTTATCACTTTATTTATCTATCACTTTATTCACATCGTTGCTTCCGTATCTAGCCATGCAATTTTTGTTATGTCCGTTTATTTACTTAGTTATCCATTTATTCATATTTATCATTCCATTTATTTACTTTTGTATATAATTGTCTTTCTTTCTTTCTTTCTTCTGTTGTGTACTTATTCATATATTAATATTGTCACATTGTTTACTTATGTATTTACTGGTTTATATAATTATTTATTTATCCATATTTATTTATGCATCTGACTTTTTCTTATATTTATTTATTTGTTACGTTTTACCTTTAGATGCCAGAAATCCGATGTCGCAACTGAAAAAATCAA
>JANTCA010029204.1:1831-21856 GCA_024741275.1 Chironex yamaguchii | reverse complement strand
GTAATTGTCTGTAGTCCCTTAAGTACTTTCCTTTGTAATGTATTTCTTTTGTTGTATATTACATATAAGCAGTGTATTATATATATATATATATAATAAATAATAATAATAATAAACTTTTATAAATAAATAAATAAATAAATAAATAATTCAAATGCTACTCACTTTTTATTCTTGCTTTGTATACCTCTCATCACCTTGGTAACGATACTTGTAGCAACCTTCAAAAGTAAAATTGAAAAAAACGTATAAAATAACCTACTACCGAACTTCACGTCAAGAAACAAAAGTTGCCGAGTCAGTGCTGAGAGGCCTCCTTTCAGTAACCTTAAACTGAGTCTGCCGACGTATCTATCCTCATAGATGAGTAGGTTATCAAGTCCCATTGTACTCATCTTCTGTGCAACCTTCTTTGTAACACGTCACGGGTTCGAATCTCAGTACTGGCGCATCAAAGTACAATGAGGTATTGTCTACTGATGTTCTTTCCATGGTCCGTAGGACACTCACCTTTTTTGGAACAAGTCATGGGAATGCGAATACTTGAGGTGCCCCCCTCTCACTCTCAAATGTAGCACATTCTTTTGCTCCGAGTATCAAAGTACCAACACTCCCAAATACCCAACGTATTTCATTCATTGAGCTACTGCAAAAGTCTTATTCGAAATAATAACTTTAAGCTCGATCACCTGCAAATCAGACCTCTTGATTCCAATAATTTATTTCCCACTCAAATCAAACTAAAAAATCTGACAATACAAAAATGGAAAACGAGATATTGTTTTTCTGCTAACTTCCACACCCACATTAGACAATGGACACCATGAAGACGGGAAGATATTACATAAAATTTACAATACAAAAGGGACTTCAAAGAATCTTACCTTCTCGTTCAACAAAAGATTGCCATCACTCCTGCATTCGGAGCGGTGCTGCCGATATTTCCAGGTATCGGGCCGAGGTAGCTCCCTCATCATTGAATATAAAGATCCTTTGAAAATTCTATAATATTTCATAACTTCCTTTGGTGATTTTAATTTAAAAACTTCAGGATTAAAATAAATCTTCCCTACCGTTCGATTTCTAGTAAATGGGGCTATACTGACAATATATTCAGCGTTGCCTCGCTTACGACCAGCACCAATATCACGTGACATTGGCATTGAGGTGAAAGTACGAAATGAGAGCGACTCGTTCTCAACTCCCTCAATAGGTACAAAGATAGGTCTATAAAGTTGTCTGCGGTTATAACTATTCGGTAACCCTTCATTTTCAACGTCATTAGAATTATCGATAGTATCGCGAGAAATATACATAAGTTTCCTTAACCTTGGGTTTTGAGATTTCTCTAAACTTTGCTGAATTCGCTTTCGTAGCAATTTTAAGGCATTTGATGCCCGCGTATTCCTATTTTTTCGCCGTAGAAAATAACTATTTACAAATTTATGCCCGACTTTAAGATACTTCCCACTGTCTGTCGTGGAAACCGGACTTACAGTCCCTATTGTACTTGAAATATTACCTTGCACAAAGTCACTTGCGGCCTCCTCAACGACGGGCGGCGATGAGTACAATTTTGCCATGTAAGTCATGATACCCTTTTTCACACCAGATAACATATGGTTGAGTTTTGAAAAGACACTAGAACTGTCAGTAGTCTCAGTGTCTGGACCAGAGCTACTTTCTTCCCTGCCATTACTACTAAGGTCGTTCCCATGAGAGTCAATCTCCCGCATATCACAGTCACTATACATATGGGTTAATTCTGTTAAATCGTTAGGATAAATAGCTGTTTCATGAATAAGGGACACTCCTTCATACCTCCGTACTTTAAAATCAACAATATAGCTCGGTCGATATTTGCATTTGGGAAATAAGTTCCCCATTTCTTGTTCGTCCACTAAGGGTACTTTATGAAAATCATCTCTTGAGTCTGCACCTCCAAAACCATACTGTGTTCGATTAAAAGTATACAGCTTGGCTTCCGTACCGTGAAGATGAGTTGGAAAGCTAGCAATGGTCTCCGGAATAAAGTCTGCTAGCTCATTGACATCATTCCCAATCTCTTCGTCTCCAAGATAAGCCGATAAATAGCGAGAACCAATCGCTTTAAAGACAGGCACTCCGGGTCCTTTCCAGGCCACTAAAACATGATCCTTATAGGCATGTTGCTTATGTAATATTTCTATGTAGTATTTGCTATTCTTTTGTAAATAAACTGAATTTGACATTTGTCCTTTATATTTATTAAATTGCCCTAGCAATGTGTTAGCAATGGCATGGGTATCACCAACCCATGCAATTCTCTGTATCAACTCTGGATCATCCGAAACACTAAGCCACACTTCAGAACTGTCATCGGATGATACTGCAAAAATATAGTTGCCTACAATAAAATAAAAAAAGTACTATTAACAAAAATATTAAAAGGATATAACTAGCTAACACTCACAAGCATCTTACTTCATTCTCATCTCAAGCAGCAATATTGCACTTACCCTCGATCCCACACGTTCTGCCCGAAACCACCCATCTCGCAATTCAACACAACTCTACTTAACTACAGCATCCCTGTTATAACCAAGACCCAAAACTTTACGCCAACCACAGCATTCGACATAAATCCTCTACTGCATTTTCCACAATACCCCACAGAACTACAATCCGCTAAAGCACTGTCTTGCCTTCAACATGATACCCCAATATATTTCATTTTACTTAATTGCTCTCGGGTCTTACGCATGATATCCCCATCCCAATACTTCTCTATCGTCTTCATTTTATCCCAATACCTTTCACTCCAGTCCAATCCCGTCTGCTTTCTGCACGATAACCAAATGCATTTCATTCCAAACAATTCCTCTTTTGTTCTATGATATACCAATTCACAATGCACTTCACTCGAGTCCTCTCTTGTCTTCTTAACTGTATACCACTCCACTCCATTCCCCTCAAGTTTTCTTTTGCCATCTCGATTATACCTCAATGTATTTCATTTCATTCCAATCACCTTTTACCATCTCCATGATACCCCAATACACTTCATTCCAAACAATTCGTCTCCTGCTCCATGATATACCAATTCACAATGCACTTCACTCGAGTCCTCTCCTATCTTCTCAACTGTATACTACTCCACTCCATTCCCCTCAAGTTTTCTTTCGCCATCTCGATGATACCTCAATGTATTTCATTTCATTCCAATATCACCTTTTACCATTTACATGATTCCCCAATACATTTCATGCCATACAATTCCTCTCCTGCTCCATGATATACCAATTCACAATGCACTTCACTCGAGTCCTCTCCTATCTTCTCAACTGTATACTACTCCACTCCATTCCCCTCAAGTTTTCTTTCGCCATCTCGATGATACCTCAATGTATTTCATTTCATTTCAATATCACCTTTTACCATTTACATGATTCCCCAATACATTTCATGCCATACAATTCCTCTCCTGCCTTCTACATTTTACCTACTTTACTAAAGTACATTGCATTAAATGTAACAACCACATACTTGTCAGTGCACCATTAATTTACTCAACTCGGCTTCAACGTTTCCTCGAGATAAACATGTAAATAACACGCTCGTCAATAGCACAGTCCTGTGGTGTAAAACAGTAGACGTATGTCATGTAACAGGTACGATATGTACATGTCAATACCACCTGCGCTGACACACAAGTGTCCACATCAATACGACTTTTATTGAACATGTTGGAGCTGAATTTGCTGACTCGATGATGTGAATATTTTCCCAGGACGCTCAACATATATAAACAGGTTTAGCATCAGCTTAGATGAATACAGACCTTAGAAAAACTATGTATTGCAGTCAGAGGAGGGGGTAGGTGGTGGGGTGGTAGGAGGCAAAATAAGTTGCTGATACGAGGAACAATTTCTGTACAACACACTTAATGTGTTATGTTTTAACCTCTATACTGAAATTCTATTATCATCCGAGTTTTTGTCACTGTTCTTTGTATATTTTGCAAAAATGTCAACGGTGTTGCCACTTAGATAGTAAATATCACTCTGAAACACCATCCTTGGTGATTTTTATAACATGAAAAAGTAACAAGGCTCTGATTTCTTATGAAGAGGTCAATGCAATCCTTCTCGCGGTAACGAATTTCAAATTTCAGTTTGCACTGCTCAAACAATTCTTGCAATTAGTGAAAAGTATTTTTCTAACAATATAATAATAAGCAAGGGTTTAGGGTATATATAATTTTTATCAAAATAGTAAATAAGGGTGGCGCTAAAAAACGACAGGATTGTTGGACTAAAAAACAACTTTTGCAAAACGCACTCGAATGCTTCATAATTATACTATGATTTCATGATCACTGTTGGAAGCGAGACTTTAATTCATTGTTGTATGACTTAACAAACATATGTTACCAATGTTTGAAAATAATGCTAATGACAGTTTGTTAATAGTAACGAACAAACACCTTTTACTTTGCAGTAAAGTGGATGGTCGGCTTCTCAAACCCTCGTTTGGAGTCACACACATCAATGTAAATCATCACATATTGACGCCGCTTGTCTTTTAATAAGGTAATGATAAATTGATAAATTGATAACATATTTGGCTTGGTTTTCTCACTTACTATTGGGAATGATTCTGGCAGCCACACTACTAAGTTGAACGAATTAATAGCACAACGTTGTCATTAGCATATTTCACTTTCAATTGTACCCTTGCATTCACTATTAATACTGGCTGCGTAATAGCGTAGCGAGGTTGGAGGCCGGCTAACATCTCAAAGGGGAAGAAATTCGACCTCTGTTACGGGATAAGGCAAAAAAAAGATAGTATTGAAACGCCACTTAATTTTAATGATATCAAAGTAATAACGATTGAAAAGGTCTTTTATTATAGAGGGTGTATAATCTAGATTTTTAAAACTTCTGAAATTCTGTTTTGTGATTTCCTTGCAAAAATTACCTCAGGAAAAAGTGCTGATAATGTCTTAGCATTATTAGCACTGTCCGCCGACCATGTTTGCAGCTCAATTTAACTCAAAGTCACCGGCGAATTTTCGACATTCAAGGCCTTTGTCGTGTGCCATGCAAATTTCTCCCCCAAGATGCTATCTCAGTCTGAATTCGGTTTCTCATGAATACACATATCTAATCGGTCAATGCGATGTGGCAAAAAAGGAGGCCAAAGCACCCTCTTTTTTACAGCGCGCTTAAGTGAAACTCAATATTGAGTTTTTCAGTTACTTCTTATACCTAAGGTCGAGTGAACAATTTTCTGCGAGCAGCTTCTTTTTTCTTATAGTGCAGATTTGTGTTCAGTAGCGCCGGGCTTTCGTGGTAACAATGTAAATGGTACGGATAAAGTCAACATGACGTCGCCAGCCTCCTCTGAGCCTCGCTTCAGCAGATCCTTCTCTCACAGGCACAATATTGGAAATGAGGCGGCGCGCCTCTCTCAACACGCAGACTCGAAGGTGACTAGGCCGAGTTGCCGTAAAGGGGAGGCGTCATATGACTTTGAAAAACGAAAACTGAAACTTTTGACTTGATAAACATGATCAACTACTCTATCGATGTCTCCACCAAGTCGACAAAAACTTAAGATGTTTATATTTCGGTGATATATTTGCCGCGTCCGAAAACAGGGTGAAAGTACTATATTCTATTATCTCCACTGACATGAAATAAACTCCCACTTACTGGTCGACTATACAATATAAACAGAGTATAATAGTTATCACGCCCACGAGAGGATTTCCGCCTGTGGTTTGTGTATATCCTATTTCCAGCCTATGCCACCTTATCACGGCAGCTCACGCAATTCATTCCTAGTGTTCAAAAGCTCTAGCAAAGAAGCACCGAACACGCACAATCATTGATAAGACTGGAAACCATTTTTGACCACCATTCGTAAATGCCCTATCGAAACCATCATCCCTTTACTCCGTCGTTGCCTTTTTTTTCTTTGTTCTTTCCTTTTTTGTTTGCGATCGGCTAGTTGTGATACATAATGCGTATAAATAGGTTGCCATATACATATACTTTCCTTTCTGACGATTCAAACTCTGAAGAGTGTCAGACGAAAAAAAGCTTTTAAATATCTTTTTAGCGCAATGACGCAAATTTTCAAGGCGATTTTCAAGTTTTGTACAACAAAAAGATTGTTCAGGAGATCAGACAATAGATACAAAAGCCATAGCTGAGGGTCCCCAAATAAAAGCACATCTAAGACTGAGTAATCAGTTTGCTAAACCAGGTTTCGATGCAATCTACTACTTCGCGTTATCTGAATCAGACAGCCCTTACCCGCCCCACGGTTATACCCATGTCTGACACCCCAATACGACTGTACGACGCATCTAGCCCTGTACACACCCTGATTTGAAACTTATGTTCGTTTCTCTAGCCACTAAATATCGTGAGGGTGGTTACAACAATCTCACCGCTATGATATCATGTACAACCAGAATAAATCTCCATAATTTTCAAACAAAAGTTAAATTCCTCACCGCAATATCCAAAGTTACCACGAGAGTAAGCAAAATGACGATATTTTCAAAGTGAATTTCAGACCACAAACCTACACGTCTTCTCGCCTTACACGTGAAAATCTCATCAAAACTTATTGACTCCAAAGTGTGTCATCAGAAGAGCAAAAGTTCTCACCTGTTCCTGGCGGATGAATATACCCAAATATTCGTTGTCCAAATTGGCTCTCGCCATGCCGCACGTACAACCGCGTGGCCTTTTGCCGAATATCCGGATAAAGTGGGAAGTGCTTGTTTCGTCTCAGATCGAGCACTCTGTAGCCACACCATTCCTCCCAGATGTGTACATTCACGTAGCCTGGGTAATGTCCCTGTGAATCATGGGAAGTACAGGCCAATGAATGACAACCTTTACTCAAACGATAAAAGCAGTTTGCGTTATTGCACGACCTCAAAAAGAGGGTTAGCCAAGACAAGCACGTAAAAATCAAAGAGACTCATTTCACTGTATATTTTGGTAGAAGCTAAGGACAAAAGCAACGCGGCAACCAATTGCCTTGGGCTTGCCACCGCAATATTTGGCCTTGGGTTAGTACATCATAAGTGATTAAAAACATGTCCATAACCAATAAACTTTGTAACTTTACGACCTTTTGAAGGTGAAAACGATCCTTCTGCCTATTATCGACTTACATTGCCTTAGTCTTAAGATAGAATGAGAATTATATAGGATATAGGTCACACATACATGCCGGTAAGAGGGGCTGGAAATATGGCTAATACCTTGTAGGTCGAAAATTCGCTATTGAATCGATCTCTTCATCAAAAGGGCGGTTAAACTACACATTCTATATTTTACTAGTAAATCATAAGTCATAAGAATTGCCTAACCCTGGCATGGGAATCAGCTACGCCCAGCACTGAGTATGCTACAAAAAAATTATAAGACCAACATAGTAACCTTGCGAGGTCAAATAGGAGTCGGGCGATGGAAGATGAACTTCACCAAGCAATCTAGGGCAAAGGGCAAAGTGGCGAAAACACTATACTTTATCTGTTGGGCTCGGTTGAAACAACAGAAATTATCAAGAGTATAACAAAGTGAAGTTGAACCATCAGTGAATTTTTGACCTGTGTAGCCTCACAATGCAGCAAAACAAAAGCATTATGGTTGACAAAGTCTGGAGGGTACATGCCATCCTTCTGTTTCCTTAGCTGTTACCATATTTATGATAGGGGCAGGCACAATTCCCATTATTTGGTCAATTGTCCACCCTGTTCCCAAACAGTACTGGTACAAATTCTACAACATTTGGCAAAATGCAAGGCTGAGTGAACCACGGCACCTGTACCGGGAATTGAACACTGGCTTTCCATTTGAATGCAAAACAGGTACTAGTAGACCGTCATGAAGTTGAGCCAAAAATAAAATAATAAATAAAAGTAATGTAGCATGGAGCATAAAGACAGTTGATCATAATGAGGCGATGAAGGGAGACGGTGCATAACGTAGCAAATGATTCTGAAAATAGTTGCATAAACAACAAACTCGCCACAATTACAACCAACGCTTCCATTTTCTTTTCTGATTATTTTTGTAAGTAGAAGTTTCACAATGCATTAATCATCATCAACTTATCGGGCGGGTTGCTTGGGGCCTTTCCACTCTTCAGGCTTCTCGATCCATCATCACTTTAGCAAGGTCCTCAGCTGGTTTGTCGACATCCCTGAAAACTTGGTCAATGTATGTCATATGCGGTCGTCCAACACTGTAGTAACCATGAGCAGGTTTCCATAGAATTATTTTGCTGATAAGCTCGTTTTTGCTTCTATTACAGTGGCCATCAAATCGAGCACAATGCATTACTTGATACTATTACACTACAAGACTGGATGGAACATACACTAGTATGCTCAGAATATTTCCTAGGGAAGCCATCCTATAAAACATCAAACATACAAAGAAATAACTACAGTATCCTTTCTAGTAAGTACAGGTCTAATGGCCAAAGAAGCGATGAGACACATGGATTAAGAAGGAGGAAGAATTAAAAATCGTTCACAAAAAATGAGAGTACTTAAAAAGTGTCAAATGTTCCTCGATCTTGAGTGTCGTCGAAATATGATATGGAAGCTAAGGACACATAGAGCATTGAGTTGTCTTTCCTTGGATTAGACATATTTTCTTGCATTGTGAAAATTTTTCGATGACAAACCCTTCCAAAATTTTCAAAGATACAAACATAAGAGTGTTCAAACTTCTGAAACCTTTGAGTACTCAAATAATAACAAGACTAATTTTAGAACCTGAGTTATTCAGTCGATTTGGTCAGAACTGGTTAAAGTTCATAGTTTCCTACAAAAACACATATACATTTTCTCACAAGCAACAGTATGCCTGGTGGGTATAACGATCTCTCATCTTCTCTACCAGTTTGAACAGTAGGCACCGACTTTAAATTTCTTAAGGGAGAAGGCATCCAGATTGGAAATGAAAATATCCGTGCAAAATGACATTCTCTTACGAACATGTTTTTCCCTCTTTTTGATGAAGTTTTTGGAGACATGAAAGAAAGAATTGCTCCTTATCAACAGAAGATCACGGCACTTACAAGAATCTTGCTTTTTGCACCAAATGATCAACTTGGCAACGTATTTTCCCTGCAGCAGAAAAGCATTTGAGCATTGTGAATGGCCCCTAGAGGAGGATGGAAATAACCAAATATGGATGTACCGAAGAGAGGCTACACAAGCACGGATGAGCTGAAGGCAGGGATGCTGGACTGAATTGTGTGGGAATGTGTTGTTCGTCAAGCCCGAGATGTTGCAGTAGCAGCCTCGAGATGATGATGATGTAAATGAAGAATGTGAAATTTGGAAGCAGCAATAGGTGTCATGTGGAGCATATCCAACAACCAGTACTGCTATTGTTTCACCGGTTCGCATCTTCCGTAATGTGCACACAACATTAAACATTCCCACAACAGCACAATCTGAAAGACTATCAAAGCTGAATAGCACCATCAGAGCAATTCTGTTAACCATGTCCAAGGGAAGACTACAATCTCTACTCCGTCTACAAGTTCACCATGAGGAAACACAATGACTGAAAAACCTGTTGACTCGTCTGCATCAATGAAGTAAAGACAACTCACTTTAAAGCTGCAAATAGTTATCAGATAGGTAAAAAAATGTCACTACAATAGGGCAATTTCAACGCTAAAAATCAAATAATGACTGCATACTGCTATCTTTTAGAATGAGTGCACCTTAGAAATCTGACATCTACTGGTTTTATAAGTAGCGAGGCTTTTCTACACACACGTTCCACTTCTAAAGCTTAAATAAAGCTTCAAGGACCTTAATTTATAAAAAGTTCATCAGAATGCTCACATGTTCACTTTAAGCATGCCATATACATATAGTAGTAGGTGTGGGATTAATTAAATAAGATATTAGGTAAGACACTTTTAAGAACACCTTAAAACCACCTCTCGTGCAAAAAGCACCAGCAAAGTGTAGTACGAGACGAAATTTGGCTTGGCTTATTAGTAAGGTATACAACTACTGTAGTTTTTGTTTCGATCTTATTTATTTTCTTGTCTAATTCATGTGCCATGTCACTCTCAAACAAAATTTTTGCGACATTTAATATATAGTGGACAATGATCTTGCAAGCTAGAGGTTGCAAGTTTGAATCTGCATCATTATAAAACAAAATACCATTGGCGAGAGAAGGTAACAGGAGCCTACTCTCATAGAGAGCTCACTTCATAGTAAATTCCCCAACCCTGGCATTGGAATAAGCT
This sequence comes from Chironex yamaguchii, assembly GCA_024741275.1. Lineage (NCBI taxonomy): Eukaryota > Metazoa > Cnidaria > Cubozoa > Chirodropida > Chirodropidae > Chironex > Chironex yamaguchii. The sequence continues at coordinate 11,560 of JANTCA010029204.1, read as the reverse complement.
AAGCTTGGTAATGAGTATGCTACAAAAATAATTTATGGGGGAAACAATTGATACCAGGGGATTGTTTCTGAAATAGGCTATTCTACTGGTCAATTCTATGTATAGGGCATATTTTGCTGGCAACCGTACTTTATAAAACATTTTGGGCAGATCAATGGAACAGAAGCAAAGAAACTCACTACTTGCTTCAACTTAGCAAAGCTGACACATTCAGTCACAAGAAAGTACAAAAAAACCACTAGCCCTGTAAACAGGTATCAGGAGAAAAGTCTTCCATACTTGCCTTGTTGAAATAACTTAATCAATTGGAACCCCATGCCTAAAAATTTTATACATTTCTGTTTTTGATATTTTTTTTGGCTAAATAAATTCCACAAAAAATATTGATCAATTACAAAACACATTATTAGTCCAAAATGTTTTGTTCCAGGGTTTTACTTTGCTTTCTTTGTCAAACAAACACAAATTACATATATACACATACCTTAATAACCAAAGACACTCAATAAAGTTTCTAGTTGAGTTGAGGCACTTGAAAAGACCACGCAGTTGATGTTTGCCCACTTCAAGGCATGTTCCACACATATTGTCTAGACATTGATAGTTATACATGCATCCTTCAAAAATACTGGTAATATTTTCGAAATCAGTAAATACCAAAAACTGAGTGCAAGGTATCAAGGACTCATTAAAGAAAGAAGCACCCACATCAGATGCAACTTCTTAAAATTGCCCAAATATACAGTTTATGACTAATCAATCATTTTTACCAGAGGCTTTAACTTCTTTCTTCTTTTCTTGGGTATGCTGCTATTGGGTGAAGTTGTCTCGGTTGACACCACGGCAGTTGCATCTGGTGCATTCTGGTTTGTTTTAACACCAGATGCACCTGATGATGGTGACGATCCTAGATCAGATCCTACAATGCAAAGTAATTTGGTTCATATTTATCTTGGAAGAAAGTTTAATCTGCCAGTGAGGTCAAATCTAACAATGAAGCCACAGACAAATGAAAAGGAGATGAACAGTAAAATTTATAATCCAAATCGGGATTGATCCCAGCCAACCAAAGTAATGGTAAAAAGAGTGGTAAAACACTTACATTATTTGAAGCACCTTAACGAAAAGCCTAGCTCTATATTTTCTTTGTATCAAAAGAAACATGTCTGGTGACAAAACAGGTCTGGTGACAAAACAAATCTGGTGACAAAACAGGTCTGGTGACAAAACAGGTCTGGTGACAAAACAGGTCTAGTGACGTGTTCATGAACCCATGAAATTAAAATGTGCAATGAACAAACTTACAAAGTAAACAAACAACAGGTTTTAAAATGGTCTCTATAATGACAAACCATGATACTTGCATAGTATCTGTGACAATGTATGACTCAGGAAATTGGCCGAGAATAAACTACACATCTTCAATCTAGAGCATACATCGCAAAATGCATGCTCACATGTAAAAAGATCTCAAAGTCACATGTAAGAAGATCTCTTATATGAGGCACATGTTCAGTTTGGTCAATTTCCAAGAATAACCAACAGCACATACCAAACTAGAGAACTCAAGATGGCTTATGTCAGCATGAAAAATAATGCATAGCATGACAGGATAAAGTTAAGGGCAACCTAATGGAATCAGATACCATTTGGTATGGGAGGTGTGCCTGGCTCAGCATGAGCTGAAACTGGAGAAAAGATGGAAGGTATCTTCAAATGGTAAGCTGCTGCAATAGCCTCAGGTGAGAGCTAAGTTTTGGCAAGTAGCAACGTACACACAAATACTATATACCACATTTATATCTAACCACGCATCTTTGGCTATTTATAAATTACCATCACTGAACTAACCTCAAATCACTGCCCATACACTCTTGTTGAAATATTTTCCATCGGAATTCCCATTTTAGAACCCCAACCAATAATAAGAATAACTACAACATTAAAATGGGCACTTTGCAACCATTCTGATGTTATTGACCATACTCATCAGATCCACTATTAACATATATTTATAATACTCTCAGCATCTATTTCAATGAGTTACAGCAGTGCCCAGGGAGCTATTGACAGAATCTAAGACTTTCAGAAATAACTATGTTATTACTTAGGAAGCTACTAAAAAGTGCATAAATCATAGAATACACCTCCAATCCACTCCTCATGAGTAGCTCACAAAAAAAGGAAATGAATTTTCCTCCTGGTACTGGACAAGGACTCAAAGCAGTTTCTAGGGAAATACAGTATACCAGTAATATATCCCACCATATGTTACCATCTGAGTCACAACAATGTACTTGACAAATGTGTTATTGTTGAATTAATTGAAGACAGTTGGACCCATAGGCCAGTCCTTACCTTGTTGACCAGGATCTACCTGGTTATCTGGAGCTCCTTCACTTTTAACCTGAAAAAAAAAGTAAAAGTTACTCTGTGGCCCTACAGAATCATGTTGAGGTACCTAGTGCTTATAGTCTTTTTACAAAATGCAAAAGCTCGTTGATCTAATATGACATGATCATAACAAATAAACTTTAAACAGAGCATACAAAGTGAATCATTAGCCAATGCTCAGTTTTTTACATTACAAGAAACTAACAATTTACTTTGTTTTGCTATAATCTTTACTGGCATCAAATTTGTTTCTTTAAGCCAAGCAATCTACTTTAAACCCTCCACTGCATACCATCGTTGAATAAAATTAAAACTGCAGAAGATTAAGTGGAAGGAAATGGGGACATTACTCTGATCACCAATAAATGTTAACATACAACAAATGGTGGCTATAGGACTATTGTTCCCTCAGTGCTGCCTCCTTGTGCTGACCCTTGGCAACAGCTCTGTCTGGCTAAATGACACACCAGGAAGAATAGCAGGCTCTTTTTCCCGACAGCTTCCAAACAACACCATGAACTGCAAGCACTGCCGCTAAAAAAAGCAGTTGTGGACTGTGTGATGAAAATGGCCTTCACCTTATTTGAAGCTAGGCTTCCCCACATGTGACCATCAATTGGGGTTCCATAGATGCAAAACTCAGTGAAGAAGGGATACTGGTAGTCACTGGACCTTTCCAATTGTTTTGGCTGAAGGGAACAAGGGATATGTCTACCACTTAGACATGAAGCTGAGATTCGTCATTCTTTGCAATAACAACAACAACTAACAACAGATTAAGCATGTAATGCCCACATACTTACCTTACTGAATACATCTGTGTCTTCCACTTGCTGTGTACCATCCTCATTTTGATGGTCTACCGATGTTTCGTACTTTTGTTTTGCTGAAGCTGAACCAATAAACAGCATGTAATCCACATCTACAAGAGAAATTATTGATAAATGTTTGCTCACACAAAAAATTGTTCAAAAACAACTTGTGCTTTTGATATAAACCTGATTGACACCCAACTTCATCAAGAGAATTTCAGATTCTTCAACCATCTAGACATTTTGTATCAAGAGATCATTAGGAGATTCAAAAAGTTTATTTGTGGACAAATACCGAGGTTACAGCAAAGTTTACTGTTACAATGTAGAAACTGCCAAAATCAGCAGATGAACAATAGTAATTTCTGGTAACTTTCATAATTAAAATGGAATAATCGCTTTACTTTAGGCTGTACTTGGAATAAATAAACAGGGGTTCAATGAATTATAGTCCTTATCATTCCAAGGCATATAACTCAGGGTCATTTGTAGTGCAACATAAAATGGCTTCTCAGGCCACCTTAAGAATTGTTTTTACGTCAACTTTGACCCCTAGTTTTGTTTTCAAGGCTGAATACAAATGACTCAAAGTTATGTAACAAACAACACTTTTTGGCTTAAGCAGGCATGTGCCAAAGTGTGCAAGTGTGATCTCACACCATTCCAAGGACAGCTTGCTTTGCTTGACCTGAAATTCTTCTTGTGCTTTGTATTTTCTCACACTCATTCCGTCAATCACCAAGTTTGCGCATACGACCCTCAACTTCAAAAGCCAACACTCAAACCTATGTGCAATTCAGACACAAAGTTTTGGTAAAGGACTTGGTAAACAGCCAAATCCATCAGTTGGCAAAGGGAAAATACAATTATAATTAAATTTATATTTGTGTTTTGGCTTGCAAATTTGTGAGTGCTAGGTACTTTTATGTCATCTAAGCATATCTTGGTTTATGTTCACGACAAGTTTTGGACAAGTTGGTCAATTACCAGTTTACATAGTACAGCATATGTCATCATCCATTAATTCTCATCATTATTATTGCCACAAGCAGCAACAACAACTTTTGAGATTTTGGAAGAGAAAAGTATTCATCAGGCAATGAGTTTAACAGTTTAAAAATGCACAGAAAGGTGTTTAACTGGATGTTTCTAACTTGACTTCAACCTTAAACCGTGATTCATGGCAGCAAGAGAGCGCAAAAGCAAGCCTATTTTGAGCACAATAATTACGGTAATGGCAGTTCCATTCTCAAGAGGTTAACAGAGATACCAAAACCTCCATTAACCTATTGACCGTGAAATACAAAACAAACTTCTGGGAGACAAACTGCTGTTTTATTTCCTTTTCATATCCACAATGCCTTCATTTATTCTGACTATGAAGTCAAACAAAGCATGCTGACTGGAAGTTACATGTTTCTGCAAAACTCATTTCTCAAAACTTCCAGTTTCACACAACAGCAAACAGTCAGGATACAAGAGGGCAACTGCAGTAAGGAAGTCTGGTAATGATAAGTACATGAAGCCATAACAAGGCCTCGCTATATGGTTTTAACAGGCAATAACAGATCATGTGTGTGATTTATATTTAACAATTTCACATATAAATATTTAGAGATAATGCAATACTCAAGATTAATACCTGACTTTGTGCAAAAAGTAATTGCTTTGCGTTTGACACCACTTTGTGATTTCACAAGTTATGAATAATAAAAAAAATAACTCAAAAGTCACGGTCTTATGACCCAGGACGAGTGTTGAGAATATAAAGGACATCAAACACATGAAGATGTACACAATTCTCAAATGTGACCTCCTTTTCGTACTACAATTTAAATAAATTTTGTAAAATTTTCAACAAACAGCAAGAAAAGAGTGATGTGATATATAATAATCCTTCTTTGTGTACAAATTATTTTTAGTAGACTAAATGCTCCATATGGCATATCCAATGTGTCTCATTAACATAGTACTAGACGTTGCCACCATATCTACTCGCTATAATTTTGGATATTGCCACTGCACCTGTTAGACATAATTTTGGATATTGTAAGAGAAAGGTGTTATCACCAGAAACCTTCAGTTTTATTTCATTTATTGTGATTACCAACTCAACATTAATACTTTTTTACAATAGCAACACAAGCAGTTGTTTGAACACCATTGAATTAAGAGGTCATACATATTAATGGTTGTAAATTTCAATATAACTGAATTTCATTTCCATTTTAGAGGTATTGTAGAGGAAGAAAATTTAGCATTTTAACAAGTAAGGGAAACACTTTGGCAGAATCAGTGGACTATCAAATGTCTGCCTACAAATTTTTTGACATATAAATACAAAGTTAGCACGTATTTACGACCTTGTGGGTCAAACATATTCTGTTTCACTTGGCTAATTGTAGAGAAACTCATCAATGACCACGTGAATGTTTTTCCATTTTGGACAGAATCAAAAATGCTTATTTCTGGGTCAATACCCCTTTCTCTGTTTCATCGCCCATAGCAGTGAATGAGAGTGTACCTGATCTTTGGTAGCATTTTGAGGTTGGCGGTCGGAAACACGCTAGATCCCTAGACTTACAATCATTGATTTTATTTTAATCGCGTTATGTGAGATCCGTGGTTCGAGTTTAAATGCACGAGAATCTCACTTGCTGTAACAAAAACGTAAGCAATTTTCCTTAAATATTTTTCGTTAAGATAAACGGTCTTGCTCTCCTCCTTATATACTTTAGGCAGTAAAAGATTGGTACAGCTGATCAAGTTAAGAAATTTTCGTCGAAGACCCGTGTTTTAAAACAGGGCTCTCGTGCTGTGCGGTTACTAAATACAGACACTACAATCTAAGTTAGTTGGATAAAGTCAAGTATCAGTGAACGCTGTCGTTAATTCACTTCGGCATTCAGTTACAACAAACTCGATGAGTTGCGACACATTTTTTCATGGACTAAGAGAATTCAACCTTGACCAATTGGCCAAAGTAGTGGCTGCCCTTAAACGACGGGCATAATTCAAACTTCTCTTCTGTATTAAAATAAGAATAACGCACAACAGTCGTTCCTTGAAAAGAATTCCACGAGCTGCAAGGAATTTCGATGTGCATCACACGATCAACCCGCATAGCTTTATCTAGCAAGGTATTCAATTTAACACAAAGGTACTAACAAATGGAATTCAAGTTGAAGTAAACAAGGGTAACATTAACTTATGCCTGCCGTCCTTTAACAAGTCGACGCATACAATAGCAATCTTAACAAATCAAAACTTGTAATTTGTTGATTACAAATGTGATGGTATGTTAAACTCACCATTTACACGTGTGTCTGTGGATCCTCTAGTTGTCTTTTCATCGTCTCTTTTCTCGGCACCAAAAATCTTGTGCACCGAAACTCCACTGAAAACTTCGTCGTCTAGAGAATCTCCTCTTGAGTTCCACTTTGAAACTGATAATATGCACACAACGCTTAAAAATATCAGAAAAAATATGATTCTTTTTAAGTATCTGTAGCGCATATTACGTTTCACAACCGATACAACATCATGTTTCAAAATCCACCACGATGTTTATGGAGCGACGAGGGCAATGTCCATCCTTACTTTGTATTAGCATGTTAATCAGACAGTTAGCAATGGCAAAATCTGTGTTTTTTGAGTGAGAATACCGCAGTTAGCAATTCATATGATTGTGGATAGAAGTGAAGATGATTTATGAAATTCAAAAGAGTGCGTTGTTCATGAGAAAAACCCGCGGCCTCGTTTCTAATACTGAAGCCAAACCTCGAGCGAGAACATCAAAAAAATTAACAGTTAATGATGATAATGATAGTGGGATCCACTAAGAGGAGGGGGGAGGGTAACAAACGTGAAAACGACTTTTGTAATAGAAAACCAGCGAAAAATTGCACACAAAAGCCATAAAATTTAACCTTTTTCAATACGATTACTGTCCTACCTGCCCCCCGTATAAATCGAGTTATTGTTGATGGTCCACAGCTAGCTTTGAACTTCCAAACGGGTCTTTGGGGAGAGAGGATACACTGACGACAATAAGTGTTCATTCCGTTCTGCAACTTATCTTAACGAGCACAACAGAAGATATTTGCATAGCTCCCGCTATTTCTGAGACTTGGCTTTACGACGATTTGCACCCGTTATGCATCCTCCCCTCCCATCTGAGTCTTGGATATGGCAATGGCGGAGATACTTAGTTCAAGTGAAGTCTCTGATACAGCGCAACTTTTCTCCTTCTTGATCTATAATGCACTTCAGCTTCATAAGAACTGACAGCTTCCAAGTCAGAGTTGATACAATGCAAGCCTAAAACTACAAACTTTGAAGTATATATCCGAATTTCAACATAGCTGTGTACCCATCAACGGTAAATTTTAAAGATGATGGCAAAATTTACTGGATCGATTCTCACGGTTTCCAAAGAAAATTGATATAAAGCGAAAACAAACCGATAAGCAATTCGTTTGCCCTTTAACATATGAAACTACAGAAAGACAAGAGGAAAACGAACAACTAAAAGATACAACTAAATTATGAGTCGGGACTAGCCCATAAATAGCAAACCGAAAAAGGGTAACAGAATGTAAGCAGTTATTAAATAAGTCCGAGTGAAAATCCCAGCACATTGTGTTAACATGCCACATGCTATCTGCCTGTATTGTAGAAACATTCCACAAACCTGAACAGAAACATGACCTTCTATGCCAATTGTCCAAACACTGTCATCTCTGTCGAGCTTAGCACATCCTGGATGCTCTGGAATTTAAAACTTCATCATGTCCTGACTTATGAACAGTTTAGGCTAAAATCATTTGACGTTTGACGATTTACTCTCCGAAAAAAAGTTTAGCTCTTCCTCTACTATTCCAAACTATATATTCCAAACTTTTAAGATGCTTTTCCTGTTTTGTACCAAATACTTGTTGTTAATCTCTGAATACTATTTTCAGTCTCTTGAGCAACCGGAATACTCCTCTACTGAAATAAAATGCTGTCTTTGAGGAGAGCATCGCTGAACAATGCCGTACTTAAGAGCGATTAGTTGCACGTCTTTGCATTATACAGCAGGAATTCTAATTAGAAACACTCGCATTATTGTCAGTGGCCTAAAAAATCCTTTGCTGACACAATTTCCCCTAAAATCAAGACCGTCCAAGTCTTACACTATACATTTGTTAACAACGATTCCCGGATTAAATGATCAAGGACGGGCCGATCGTTGAGTGATTCAGGGAAACAGATGGGATCGAAAGAGCAGATCAAAGTTCGAATACAACTTGAGACAAGTCACTGATGGTACGTGTATTCAGGTCAGGGCCTGGTGTATGCTGATGTGTGTGTTTGCGTGCGTGCGTGCATGCGCTTGTTTATGTGCATGTGCACGTACTCGCAATCCTATTTGCAACAGATCAGTAGCAGAGAGGGGCAGCCAATTTGTCACTATACGACCTACAACCAAAGGTTCCTCGCCACCTGAGACTTTAATTCATTCGAATTAGGAGGCAAAATGTTTTGCCTGGCCAAAGAAAATCCACGCAGAAGTGTCCAGCAATCTCAACCGAAACTTGGTGATATTCTTCCTACAGTACTGAATTAATGCATGAGATTCTCCCGTCCAAATAAATGAGCTGAAAAACAGCTCCTTCAAAAGCCAGAAATATGAAATACTAATTCACATTACAATGTCCAGTCACAGTCAATGCAATGATAAACTCAGACAATAAAATGAGACAGTCAAGATCTACTCCAAAACCTTGTGGCTTTTTATTCAATGCTCTTACATCTTATCTAAAATCCAAATAAAAACGACACAAAGCACTTAAGGTTGAAAGAAAAATGAGTCCTAATCACATCTCTTATCAGCGCTTCAACATCTATTCAGCATTATAAATATTTAATGGTTGCCTCGGAGGCTTCTATTTCGTACTTGTAGAGTCACATGGAGGGGGTTATTTAATTCTGTTATGTGTTCTTACGCAGGAGGGATGTAATTTGCTTGCATACAAAAGCAGTTTGAGTATGTTTGAGACTTCAGTGGACTTGATTCTATTTGGATTTATCATCAATGTATTTTGCCAGGTCAACAAGGAACTGCATAACTATCACATGATACGTCACGTTACAACTTGCGTCATCCATAGTTGATCATGATTAAACTTGCGAATTAAGTTGTTTTCTCCCAAAACCCTAGCATGTCCAGGATACCACTTCCTGATCCCATTTGTAGGTGACCATTTCAAAATTGTTGATGATATAAGCACAATCATCCCAGCAGCAGCAGCAGTGTATCACCACCACCAACAACAAAAGCAGCGCATCACCACCACCACCACCATCCTCGTCGTTACTATAGTCTCTCATTATCACCATCATCAGCAGCAGCGTATCACCACCACCAATAGCATCCTCGTCATTACTAATCTATCATCATTACCAACAACAGCAGCGCATCACCACCACCAATAGCATCCTCGTCATTACTATTATCTATCATTATCATTATTATTAT
>JANTCA010029203.1:0-42030 GCA_024741275.1 Chironex yamaguchii | reverse complement strand
TACAGCTGCACATTGCTTTCGGTTAAAACAGGTCTATTACTTTATTTCGATGTCAACTAGACAAGCAGGTATAGTGGCGACAATGTATTACAGTCTAACTTTTTGTCACACTGTAACACTCACACTTCTTACAATCTTTCCTTTCTTTCCTTCACTTTCCTTTCTTTCCTTCACTTTCCTTTCTTTCCTTCACTTTCCTTTCTTTCCTTTCTTTCCTTTCTTTTCTCTAATCTCTCTCTCCTTCTTTCAAACATACATTACTCACTTCACTCACTTATTCGTTCATTCATTCACTCACTCGTCTAAACACTACTTACGTATCCATCAAACGTATCAATTAATTCAAAGAATTTCAGTTACTTCGTGCGATTTTTCACTCGCTTCGAGTCAATTTCTTGTCTCATTTTACTCAGTATCTTGTTTTTCACAAATTTTGCTGTGATAACAGAAAGTGATATCCCTCTATGGGAAGCAAGCACGTTACAACATCTAAGTGAACAGGCCATGTCTTAGTAGACTTAAAGGTAAAATTGCTGCGTTTGCGTACTTAATAGCAGAAAATCGTCAGTGTGCAAGCAATGATAATTGTGCTTCTGTGTTAAAATTAGTTTTAAAAGTCTATAAAATTATTAGCCATTATTAATATTAACTAATTAGCAAACAGTAATTGTTTTCTTTGAATTTCAGTGTTGTGTCGTACTACTTGATGGTTGCGTTAGTTTTAATTCGGCTGAATTCGTCATGAGATATGCTTCAGGAACTGAATTGTTCAACGTCTATTGAGAGACAGGTCCTTATAGCTGGAATAGTTAACGCCAGGTTATGATGAGCGGAGACTGCTATTAGTTAGTGGCATTAATGTATGCATCGCGGAAAAACTGGCGAGCACGTCAACTTGTTTTTTGGGATGGGAAATTGCTTCCTAGCCCGTCAACCTATCTTTACCAATTTTATTGACGTTAATTTTGTGCGAATGACTTTGACCATCATAATAACCAAAAAAGGGGTAGGTCGAAGACGTTAGTGTAAACACAGATGTCCATTCTTCATGTTTTGAAATTGATTCGCGTCATCCATTGGGGAGCATGGAAACAAATTTGTTTTAGCGAAACATTTGATGTCGATCAACTCGAATTTATTCCAATGTGTTAGAAATGTGCTAGGAATGGACAATGTAAGTGATAAAAGTGAGTCGTAGGAGAGAAGAGGGACTAAGTTTAATACCGGAATGTAACTCTGGATGTTAAGAGGATGTTACTCCAATTTACAAGCAGTTTGGCGTTATTTATACTTTTACCTGTGAATATTAGACATAACTGATTCTTTTGTTATCATATTGCCATTATCTGACGATGGACTGTTCACTGCAGGCATTGGATGACGAAGGACGAACGCCGCATTTTGAGAAGGGCCCATCGGAGCTTCTTTAATGAACAGAAATGTAGACCTGTCTCTGAATATTTTGATAAGAGTAACTCGTTGCATCAGTCGATCAGTATTGTTGGCTAGTTGTTTGTTGTCAAGTTTCTATCAAGGTATGCTTGATGTATGTAGAAGGTGGCAGGCAACCTGTGTGTTAAGATTGCCAGTGGTTATAATCAGGGCTTTGGAGTCCGGTCAGTGAGACTCCGACTCTCGACACCGCTGACTGGTCAAAATCCAACTTGGACTTCTCACTCCTACCTAATTTGTCATTCAACTCCGACTCCTCACAAAATCTCCAGATTCCTCAACTCCTGACTCGGGTTCCAAAGCCCTGGCTAGCAAGTGTACTTGTAATTGTACAAAGAGAATAGATCAATAAAGCGATCCTGTATGCTGTGATGAATAGATACTACTGTGTGCCCCAAGTCATCTGATGATGGTCAACGCCTGCAACCTCGCCTTATTGCCACGCAAATGACCCATGAGTACGACATTCTGTCCACATTAATGAAAATACACAAAACATGTAGGGCTACTACCAAAGTAACTGACGAATTTATGGCTTATTTAGTGCTGCGACTGGTTTTATAGTTCTTATAAAATATACCTTCTTTAAAAAATTGATTTTGCTTGCTTTGTGCTGTTATTTGTTGTTGTTATAACCTACCCGTTGATTAAGAGAGCAGAAAAGTGTAAGCGAATCCATTTCTTCATTACCTGGGGTTCGTACGAGAATTTCGGTTAAATATGCTTTATGTTAACCTCGAAACTTTATGAAGACCATACCAGTCATACCAGTACCTAAAATGACAATTTTCAGCAAGCAATTAGCTCTTCATATCTGAAAAAAGATATGTGAATGGGCGTCTGTAATACTCGATCATTAGGACAGTGTGTGGATAGAAGATGAAAAATCTGGTTGTTCTTTGCAAGGTTTAGAGTGTAGGTGTAGGAAATGACAACGCCCAGGTTCAATGTTTGTTGAAATACTTATAGAACAATGTAAAGGTTGCAGCAAAAGGACAAAGTCCAATTAAGACCCCGAAGTGAGGGTCAACTGCTTAGCGATCGACTACAAAATAGACAAGAATAGAAGAAGAGATATAGAAAACAAATCTTTTTATTGACAGTAAATAGCTAGTAAAAGAGAAGCACCTCGGAAAAAGCTTTAGAAAGAAAATAATGCTCAGTGTGCCCATGCAACAGCTGTCTTGTTGCTTGCTTCCAATCAAAAAGTTTCTTAGTAATGCCAGAAGAGTTATTAAGAGCCCATCTACACGAGAGAAAAAAACAGACCTTTGTAAAACTTTTTAGGGGATAAAGTCTATTGTCAATGGCATCTGTACCCGTGTAGATGGTCAACTTGTCCTAAGCATGATTCTGTGGAAACATCATAGAAGCCGCCTGGCCAAGTTGAGCACCTCCATGAGGTGTTTGATGTTCTTATTTCTATTGTTTCACTAACCCTTGCTGTCATCATACATTAAAGTTTGTTACAAATGCATGTAAAAGATTGAGAATGGTATTTTTTTGGAATGGGACTAGATGGTTTGACTCAACTTGCTGTAAGGCCAGGCTGTAATAAATCTGTTCTGATTTATTCAGATCATAAATTGATGGGCTGACAGCAGTTGATGGACGCTGCTGCTGTAAATTTAGAACATTCCTATAGGTTTTGCAAGGTGACCTCAATACAAGTTACATGACAATATAGAAAATGACAATAGCGGAAACAAAGAAAATCGAGTGAATAAATTGGCATGCATTCTATCGAATACATTGTGAAAGTGAGGTTAAAATCACACACACAAATTTAAGTTAACAACGAAAACGGTTGAAAGAACTGCTTCAGTTGGTGAACTCTACGTCAAACTAACGTAGTTTTGAAGGATGTTTTGCACCCATTGACGGAAAATTTGAGCATTCTGCTTCCATTATACTCATCAAATTCAGACTGCTGGCTTTTAACGACTATACTGCCGAATTCAGTTCATTCTTTCCATGTAAGGCTAGGACACTAAGAAGTTCTACAGTGGTCACTATTCTCTGAGGACTTATTTCCAATACTGGACTTCCTTTTTGTATTCCTTTACCAGATCAGAGTCAATTTAACCTGACGATTCGTGGCACATAGTCCTGGCATTGCATCAAGATGTTGGTGGCACTTCTTATGACTTCAAAGTGATGCACGAGTTTCCAATCATTGAATCCATTTATAAACTTACTCACTGCCGGTGAAATTAGCTTACATACACTGAGACAGTCATATCACTAAATTACTAGAGGAAAACTGAGACAAGCACAATAGTTTGGAATAAGTACAAAGTATGTTATTCCCATATACACTGCACTGCTGACTGTCTTTCCCGGTCCCCTTCTCGTAGTTTCCTTTAGTCTGTCTAAGAATTTAACTTTTCAATACAAACAATGTTTTCACATGCAAGCTTTTGATGACCCCTAAATACTGAGGGCCCTGGCTTCATCCCAGCCAGACCTCCCTTGACCCACCATTGCTTTGATTTGACCCACCATTGCTTTGATTAGTAGACTAGATAGCCAAACAAAGAAACTGTAGGCATGGGGTCAAATTCCTCTAGAACGATTATAACCAGCTTTACAATTTTAAGTATTTCTTGTTCTTTTGAGCCCTAAAACGTTTCGGGAGCATTCTTGTGTTTTGAATATTTTATATTACGTTTTGTTTCGAACAGATACTTTTTCGTAAATGCATATTGAGCTTACTATTATTTTCATTCAATGGGTTGCATGATCGAGACTTGGATCTTGGCTTCCCAGATTTTGACTAGAAGATTACCTATATGGTCTGAGCTATGAATAACCTTGGCTACAGGAATTTTTTTATGCGTAATTTCTATTTTGTAGGATTAAATGTTAAAAAAAGTGGCATATGATAACCAGGAACCTAAGAAATTGGACTGATTTCCCCATGAAACATCAAGACACACGGAAACTCTAAAATAATACATTTATACATAGCTGTACTTGCTTTGGTAAACTGTCAATGTGAGCAGTTTTCAGTCCAAATGTTACAAGAAGCTTTAGCATATAGAATAGTATAAATGCTGAAGAGAATTCTAAAAATAGGAGATATGTCAAAACTGTGTAGGAGCGTCTGCAATGGGAGGGAAGTACAAAGAAGTGATATTGCTGTTTCAAAAAGAGAATCCACAATGCCTTTACATTTAGCCTTTTAACCAAGTTGGTACCACGTCATTATGGAGAAATATAATCCATCTTTTGGAGCAAACTTATTGTTTGGTATTCTAGAGAAATGGCACAGCTTCTTTTCTCAATTATCTGAACAAAGAAAAAGAGAAGCAAAAATAGGCCAATGTTACCCAAAAAGGTCTCAATGACAAGATCGTGGACACATCTTTAGGAACGTCTTCTTTGCAAAAGATGGTAAATTATTCGATTGTTTTATCAAAGACTGCAAGTCTGCAGTTCACCGGCATGGAACGGTCAGCGTTGTTGATGGTCTAGGACCTTGTTCCTGACTATCTGACTTCATGGTTCGTTTGCCAAATTTTGTTACAGATTCAGCATTATCTTATTTGCAATGTGACAGAATCAACCTTCTCATGGCTGTTTGAGTGGGTGACACAGCACAGGTAAAGTACAAAGGACTAAAATTTTAGAGAGGTTTTGGAAGTTGTAAAACATTTGTGCACTGAGGAGATAAAGGAAAAAGATTTTCCCGACAATTTTCATTTTGATCTGAAGTACCACTCATTAACCAAAGCCTCAACTACATCAAATGCAGCCTTGGACCAAGAGAGCCTCTTCAATGTTCTAAAAGTGCTGAATACATTCTACCTGCAGACAGCTTATCCAAACCTATTTCTATTGTACACAATACTACTTAAACTTTCAATAGGTTCTGCAAAGTGTTAACAAACATTTTAAAGCTAAAACTAGTAAAAAACAAGTTGCAATCTAGGATGAGACAAAATTGGTTAGATCCTTTATGCTTTTGAATGCTGAAAAGAGTTTGATTCCGAAACAAAAAGATTATAGAGATAGTTATGAGCATGCTTACCTTGTAAAAAAGTTGACAATGTAAAATGTTAGGAGCAAAAGGTAGTAATATAGTAAAAATAAATTTGAGAACTTTCATTTCATTATGTTAAGACAGACTGTCATGGATTGAGTTGTTCTCAGAGAATGGTTTGTGTATAGTTGAAACATTAATTCAATTAAATCTAACAGCTTTTTGCTCCACCCTTCCGCATCTTCAGTAGCATATGCTGTTGCCAAGTAGTTCTGTACTCAAAGCGCAAGTCCAAAAGATTTGTGGGAAAATTTATCTCCTCGGACCAGTGATTGTTTTAGGGGCAACCGAGTCATGGGCCAAAATATTTGTAACGTGAAATCATCAAATTTTGACGAATAGAACCTATCAAGCAGCTAAATCAACTAACACTATCTATTTCAAACGGCTTTAAGTCCATGTTGCTGCTAATTGACTTATTGAGTCTTTCATCGACATCTACATAAGTATTCTTGATAGATTCAAGTGTGAAAATGATGTTTTCTTTATATGCAGAGGGAAAATCTCTATGCTTTAACAAACCTACACCTCAGCCTGTGGATAAGATCTATGAGGCAGGTTTTGAAAGCAAGATGATTGTGACAGCAAGCTCAAAACTGCATCAGCTCTACTGAGTTTGATTTAGAGTTTACGTGACAGGTTCAGCATTTTGAGACACTTGTTCTGGAGGAAACTTGCAAAACTAAGCATCAGTGTAAAACACAGAAGCAGAGATTAAGGAAATGCTTTGATGATGAATTGGACAATGTGTACATTGGAAGATATCAATGTGTCACTGGCGGATTGCTTTTGAATAAACAATTATGCATATGTCATTGACCATCTATGTACAGCACTCCGTACTCAAGTGGAAGTGTATAAGTCATTTAGTGAAAAGTTTGGCTTCCTTGCAAAAACATCATCGAGTTAACAAAAATGAAGCTGCAGTAAATCTCGTCCATTATTATCTAGAGGACCTGAAAGCAGAGATAGAGCTTGAACGTGTTCTTTAATTCAAGGGCTTGTACTTGCTGAAATGTTTCAAAATCCTTTGAAAGTGACATGTATCAGCAAATAAGTGACAAGATTTGAATGTAAATACCATGTTCAAAATGTATCTTTGCTTATATGTGAGTACCAGTAAAAGAGGAAGATCAATTTGGAAGTTGACATTGATCCTCAGTTACCTGAGAAACACAATGGGACAAGAAAGGTTGCCATCCTTAGCTCTTCTTGCCATCGAAAGTGACTTGCTTAAGAGCATTGACTTTGATGATGCTATTGATAAGTTTTCAAAGCAAAAATCTAGAAGAGAGGATTTCTGTCATAGAGATTGCGCTAATAACTTTTTATTACATAACTAGGTCATGATTCAACAATCCCATCTATGTAAAGACATATTTTCGTTGTGCTTCGTATAAACATTTGCATATTTTGTCTGTGCATTGACTAAGTTAATGAAACTTGTAGCGGGGAGATGAAAACACTTCTGCAGCAGTGGTTGCATATTAAACATTTACTTTGAAATCTAGCAAAAGTTCTTATCTAGTGTTTTAAAGATGTTATCAGAGCGATCAAATATACCTTTTTATAGGCCTAAACAAAAGGACATTTTTCTTTGTCTCGGTACGCTTAGAAATTTTAGTTTTCAGCCTAAAATTATGCTTAAGACATGCTTGGTTAGTTACATCAGGTTACATTACATTAATGTTGAGTTGAGTCAATCTAGTCCCTTTTCAAGTTCGTCTTTCTCCATTAAACTTCTCCCTACAAGGGCACTTTTCCACTGGTATTTTAGAGCTGAGATTGAGTCTCAATAGAACTAAAAACATACAATTTTTGTACCATGAAGTACCAAAGCTAAGGTCCCGAGAGGGCATAGATAAAGGTAATTGAAAAAACAAGGAATTGTATCCTTATTGGGGGGCTTACATTTTTCCGGCCCTGTACTGTTGTGCACTATGAGGTCAGCAGGGCCCCGCAAATTCTGGTCGGTCCAGGGTCCTGAGCACTCTAAAACCGGCCTTCCTTTGGAGCCCCCTAAAACGAGAAAAGAGATGCTCCACAAAGTAAAGTGAGCTCTAGATATTGTCTTGTCCAGACCATTCATGAACCTCAGACCACTTCACTCAGGTCAATGTAAAGCGAGGCTAGTGATACATCCAAAATGGCGAGTTCTGACAATAACAGTGGAAGGACAAGTTTACGCAGTTGACTTCACACTGGTGGAATTATTACTTATAACATGAAGCTTCTACGCATTTACGATAAGCGATTAAGATTGGAAATTTTTAATTATTTTCAACAGATCCACTGCTGATCATCATTAATCTTTGAAGATAGTTGGAATTGGTTGTTATAAAACAAAGTTATATGAAATGAGCCACTCAACTGCCATAGTACCACTTGTGTTATGGGGTAAAAATCCTCCTGCGCACTTAGTGTCAGTCGTTAAATGCACATATGATCAAAGAACAGTCATCTCTGGAACTTCAGATGGACAAATCGGGTTGTGGGATCTCAGACACACCAAAGATTCAGGACTAAAGGTAAGTTGTTAGCAAAGAATGAACACAAAATGTTCACAGGTTACTCCCTGCATTTAATGGAATGAACATGAATGGTTGAGTTATTGCATAATTAGCTGTCAAGTACACTATGGTAGAATGGACACCTTGGCTAAGCAAGATAATTTGCAATGTCTACAGGAATGATGAAAATAATAACACAATAGTACTACAAAGCTAATGAAGATTACCTACATACTGAAATGTGTATTATGATGTTATTTTTCATACAAAATTAGAATTGATTTTAATTCGGTATACTTCACTTGCATGCCACATACTTGAACAGGCAAAGAGCCATTTCATTCGTAAGGAACAAAATTGTGTATTTCTTATTTCTAGTTACTTATATTAGAAATCTAGTTAGTTTGGTTGTCACATAGAATTAAGAGAACTAATGTAACAAAAATTCAAAGTTATTCGTTTATATGGTGGCTGCCTGGTATACTTGGCAGTCTACTTATAGATTTCCCTTTGGAGAAAAGATTCGTGATTTCACGCTTGAGATTATGACTAGTTTCCTGGGATAATATTAAGATCTGTTTTTTTCCTTTTTATGTACAAGATTGTTCCACGAACTCTAATTTTTGCTCATGGATGTTCAGTGGTGGATATTGCCTGTGCCATTGATCTCAGTTTTGAAATGCCAAATATTGTCAGTCTTGCTGAAAATGGGTATGTTTACAAACTTTCTTCAAAATGTACTCCTTGTTGATAAGCATGTGGTGAGGTCTTTTTATGGCATATATTGCAGTGATAAATTCCATAAATTAGCCAAGTTTTACTTAAATTGAATTCACTCAGATTTTAAGCTTAAGATTGCTTGTCATATATTTGTCACTTCAATTATTTAATTGTGTAGCTATCACTATTTTTGTCCTTTGAAAGGCAATTGTCATGAGGTGACACCTTTTGTTTCAGTGCAAAGTGCTTTACTGTAGTTCTGATCTTTTGTATTTTGACAGAGAATTGTGTTTATGGGACATTGAGGATGGCCTCTGCCTTCAAATGAATGTTATACCCGGAAATCACAAGAAACTGCATGTAAGTGTTAATTTATCCAATATTTTTTCTCATAGTTATTTGCAAATTGTGACATTATGTGTATTTTCTGCTCTAGTAACGCTCCCAAGTTTTTCAGAATAATTTGTTTTTCACTGCTTTGTTGTCATGGTTTCTTCCACTCTTTAATCTCCAGTCACTCAGCCAGGTTTCATGGAATTCAGGCTCCAGCATCATTTGTGATTGATAAATGGATTGGGTGATTGAGTGGTAACAGCACATGGCCTCAGACTTAAGCAGCAGGGGTTTAGAGTGCAAATTTTCCCTGGGTATTCTCCAGGACCATGTGGTGGATAACTCATGAAGGTGCACTACAAATGCAAACAGTAGCCTTATCTTACATTTTATCATGTTGATATTGGATAGTCATGTTAAAAGCTTAATCTAATAAAAAATAATACAATGGGAATAATACAACAATTGTAATTGAAAGGAGCAACGTGAAGGCAAAACATTGACCAGTCTGTTATCAATTTCTACCACCAGAGGAAAGTTTACAAATGGACCAGCAAAAGCTCAACAGTTTGATTTTGATTTCCAGCCTCCTTTTTTAAGAAGGAGTTGCGTTTTTAGAGCATGCCTTTTACTGTTTATTTTGCTGACATTATATTGGACCCATTAAAGTTGAAGAATCTGGTATGGTTTCTGCTGGGTATATACATTTCTTTTCAAGAATAAAACAACACACATGCAGCTAAACACACAGGCAGATTCATTTGCGCATGCAATTTGCATGTATTAGCATTCAAGACTATAATAAGATGGTAGGTAAGAAGTGACACAAAAATAAGTATTTAAGTCTCCTTTTATTGATAATGATAAACATGCTACTGGTGAAATGAATATCATCATAGATATCTATGTGTCAATGAAGTTCCTGTTCGGAAATGACTAGTTACCAGTTTCTTCATGATTGAACCCTGACTCTTCAGTGTCTGATTTGTCCAAACTATCAAAGTCAACAGGACAAATATCCTGTCATCTCATGGTATGTTGAACAACATTGGATATGTCAAATATCAAAGTGTTACTTCATTTATGCAAAGTAGCACTGCACATGTGACGAAAAGCACCCATTACTCAGTTTATGCATGTGCCTATGCATGCATTTGCAGTCGCATGTGGCAAATGAAAAGGCCTCTTTATCTATAATTATCACAAGAGAGTGGGACAGCCCATAAACCTGAGGAATAAGAGACCAGTGGAATGGACTGATTGACTGACTGATGGAATGATTGAAAAAGTGATTCTATTAATGAGGTAATGGGTAACTGAGTGAGGACAACTACAATAGCATTCTTGAGTAAATATTGTACTTCAGATGGAGTCCTGGTAACTCTCGAGTGATCTATATTTAACTTCTTAAATACTTTGTATAATTACTCTTGCCCTGATAATTTCATCTTCATTCATCTTATATGTGAGCTCTTTTGATTGTATCCATTTTCAAATCTTAGATCAAATTATTTTCATGTAAAATTGAATTGCCATCATTTTAAATGTATGTAACAAAGTGAGAGAAAGGCAATCATTTGTTTATTTATTGATGATGGTAACCTGAACCTG
The DNA here is from genome assembly GCA_024741275.1 of Chironex yamaguchii. Taxonomy (NCBI): domain Eukaryota; kingdom Metazoa; phylum Cnidaria; class Cubozoa; order Chirodropida; family Chirodropidae; genus Chironex; species Chironex yamaguchii. Next base: position 31,359 of record JANTCA010029203.1, on the reverse strand, counting down.
TTTAGCCTTCTGTTTACTTCATTCTAATGGTTTCACGGTTTTTGACCTAAGTTTCAATAATTGCTAATTACTGTGTTTAGAAAATCCTCAAGTTTTTATATGCCCATTCATGCCTGTCATCATGCCTGTTTTACTACCACTGTTAATAAGTGCTTTTGCAGCGCTTTTAATGTCTGAAATCTGTTTTATGGTTGTCAGTTTCTAACTGCCTGATTTTCTACAACTCATTATTAATTTATCTTTGAGTTCTTTTCCAGCCTAATTTTGTTTCTAAGTGTCTTCATGGCCTTTTGTTTATGTTGCAACCAAAGTCTGGAAAACCATCTTAACTGTATCTGAGCTTTGGTCATTCCTTAGAAGATTTGACCGATTTCCTTAGTCTTACCAGTTTATATGAAAGTGATTTAGTTAAGATGATCTAGTGTACAACATGGCATGGATTTGGATTACAATTTTTTAACTATAACAGTCTGTTTTTTATTTGCAGTCTGTCCACGTGACAAAAGGCTCCATGAAAGAATGGCGACTGCTGTGTCATGGGCTTTACTCAGACATTCATGTTATTGATGCTTTAACACTGGAGGTATAAAAGTGTTTTCAATTTTAGAAACAGTGAACTACTTTTCAACTGCTTGCATACCCAAAAGGTTTTTTCACAAGATAAAAATGACCCTGGCTTGGCCCTAAAGAGTATTCAGTTCTACTGTTGACAGTGTAATTCTACAATATTTGCCCATGATGTGGCATACTTTGCATTATTTATGTTAATACTTGTAAGTACATTAAATATTTTCACAAAATCTTGAGTAATTATTTAGAAGCACTAATTATTAAAGTTTCCTGCTCTTGGTTCAAGTTAATTAAGTTTATTGATAATCTTATAAGTTGATGACTAGTTCATAGATCTCTTCTCCAATAGTGTCTATTATGCCTATTTAGATTTGTATTTGAATAATATGTCACCTTTTTTTCTTTTCAGAGTATTAGCTCAATTTTAGTTTTGTTTCCTTTTTTGTATCCAAAGCCTTGTCTTTAACATTACAGATTCTGTACTCGTTACGCTCAAAACTCAACCCTGATTGGATAAGTGCTTTATGTTTACTAAGACCTGCAAGACGCCAAGGTTTGTTTCATTGTTATCCATCCTTGTTACAGAATAATGAAGAATCCCTTACCAGATGTAATTAGAATAAGAATGTGTGACAAATGAATTCTTTGTAAATACAGGATTAACTGATGATGAAATATGTATGTTACAGGGATATTATTCGCATTAAATATATTTTTTTACTTGAACTTATCACCGTTGTAATATTTGAAATAGTTATAAAAATTATTTTGTATGTCCACAATTGTTACTAAGGTATGGAAACTAGTAGGTTTTTTATATGAAACATTATGCAAATTAGTGAAGTCTACCAAGAGTAGTTTGATAGCAAAACTATGTCAAATATCTGTGCAGCATTATTCTTCTTTGGTAACAGAACTCTCTTTTAGTTTAATATTGTTGAGGTTTAAACTGGATGAGCCAAAGTCTAAAATATGCATTTAAGGCTGTACCATTTTCTTTCTCTCTCTGCAACAGAAGATACGTTGGTTGCACTTAATGAATCTAGTTGCCTCAAGGTCTGGACACTGAAAGCAAACTACGAAACTAAGGTAGGACTATTGAGCTAAATTTTCTAATTACTTCCACTGAAGAGCTTTTTGCTTGTATTTACTTTTAATGTGTTGGTTTCTTCATTCATTTGTTTGTCCGTCTGTCCATCTGTTTGCTATCAAAGAACTCGAACAATCTTTTTGTGATACAAAACTTGAAAATCACTTGAAAATTTGTGACAATGCACTAAAAGCATGCTTAAAAGCTTTTTTGTCTGACACTCTTCAGAGTATGAATTGTTTTCACAGCTAGGAAGATCTTGCCATCCATTCACAAGGATTGTGTACCTACTACACAAAAATGCTTAGTAGTATTTGAATTTCTGTGCCGATGTGAAGCTCGGTATGTAGGTCACACTTCTCAAAGATTAGGTGACAGGATCAAACAACATGTTTTAGCCACTGTACACCAAGCATCAGTTCCTCTTAGAGAACAGCCATCTCGCGCTTGCAAAGCAAAAATGACTGCCAAAACATGCGATTTTGCCATAGGCCAACATTTACTAGAAAATTGAGAATGCACCAAAATGTATAAGGACAAGAATTTTTGGATAATTGGCACAGCTAGATCATCTTTTCTTCTAAGTGTATTGGAGTCTGTCTACATTGAAACAAGAAAACCAGTACTCTATAGGCAGAAAGAATTCTTTTTTTCACTTTTAGTGTTTTGTTTCTTCATTTCTCTTTCTTCGTTTCCTTTCTTGTTTATGATTGGCTAGTTTTGCTACATGTTTCGTATAAACAGGTTGCCATATACATATATTGTCCTTTCTGAAGATTGATACTCTGAAGAGTGTCAGACGAAAAAAGCTTTTGAGTATGTTTTTAGTGCAATGCCACAAATTTTCAAGGCAATATCAAAGACTTCAAAAGGTCATGGACAAAATTTGATAAAATTTTCATGCAAGGTTGGAGATTTATGCATTTATAAGTTTTTAGTGCTGGTTCAGTTTCTAAAGTAACTCTTAAGTGGTGATGATCTTATTTGCTAATGAAGACTGCCAAGAAAACCTTTGTAGGAAAATCTACTTACTATAACTCCTGTTTGTACAATTGTTTAAAATTTTTAGAAATCTGGAAATCCCACCTGACGTCATTGGTGTTGTGGACCTTTGGTTTCTTGTTTTACCTGGAAACATGTCAAAATTGTGTAGCTCTTTAACTGCAAGTTACTCTTTTTTAAGATTGGTACAGTAAATTGAGCTGAACTGTTTAAAAATAAGCCGTCTAGAACTAAACAAGTATCATCTTTATTGACTCATATTTTTTCTCAAGGTTATAGTAGCTGTGAAGATGCAGAAACTAATATCTGCAGCAGTTAAGCAGTTTCCTCAAGTTCACAAGCATTTTGGGAAATTTTGTAACCAACCAGTTTTGTTAGGAGTCACATCCAACAACAGTATTATTGTACATCACTTTCACTTGCAATCTTTGTATGAATCACCAAATGATAAGGAACTAATTGGAATCACTAACAGATGGCTTATTATGCCGAATTTCCAGATACTGAAGTAGTGTCTTTTTGTTATTCGAAAATTGCGAAGAATTGCTTTTAGATTTATTTGTATCATTTTGTATGTTATTTGAAAATGTAGTACTTGATACTTATTACCTCCCTGTAACCAATTTGTTTGTACACATGTTTTTAGGGTGAAGCAGTATATGAGCAAGAATCAAAGAATATTGATTGCATCAGGGCAAAGTCAATGTGTAGCAACCCTTTTACACAGAGAATCATTCTTGTCATAAGTGCTAATGCCTGGCAGATTTATGATGCCAGTGATTTTAGTTTCCTTGCAGCAATGCCTGTTTCAAATCATATTGCACTTAGTGGTGGTGAATTTGTGGCTGCAGACAGAGTGTTAGTTTGGGATAAGGTATGTCAAAAGCATTGTTGTAATTTTCTTGTTCATAAGATTTTCTTATTCCAAACAAGCTCTTTAACTTATTGATTCAAAGAATATCCAGGTGTAGGATAGAAGCCAGGCTTTAGATAAATGCTGTGAACAGTTAGAATTCTGACTCAAATAAGTGTATTTTCTGGTACAAGTATTATGTGTGAGTTAATATTACAAGATTATATGTATAACATACCCTTTTACTAATACAAAACTATACTTTTGTTATTCCTTGTATCTTTCCAATGGAGCTTGTTTTAGGATTTTAGGATTTATATGCACATTAGTGCCATTAGTATGTCAAGGTCCCATTATCTGAGATTGCTATATCGATTTTTTATATCTCATATTGTAGAAGGTCAATACCTCGACTGTTAACAAATGTACTGGTTGTCAATGAAATTTGAGTTAATAAATGAGCCAAGGTTGAACCAATGCTCTTTTATTTCTTTTACTTATGGCACTCTTTGCATGCACAGACCATATTTCTTCTAATTTTTTGCTGTTTTATTTTCTTAATGTCCTTCTATTCATCTTTTTTTGTCTGTTTTTATTTTTATTTGTTTGTTTTAATTTTCCTCGTATTTAGTGTTATAAACTAGAAGCGTTCTGAGAGTGAAAACGTCTGCCAAGCCGGTGGTATAAAGTAGGCCTCCCAGGTCAGGTTTCCCAAAATTCACATGACCTGGAGTATTAGTAGTCATGGTAACAAAGTTTTTCCCGTGATGCTTTTCTTGTTAGTTGCGGATTCATGAAGATACCATTGCCAATTATGAGCTGTTCTAGTAGGTACCATGGTAACTGCGTAATCTCCATAAAGACTTCTTCACTAGCTGAAGTTTTATCATACAAAAATGTGATCTTGAATCCTGTATTTTACATTCCTGAATCCTGTATCAGAAAAAATATCGGCTGGAGCCAGTCAGGCTACCAGCATATGGTAAAAGTCTCATCACGGTATGCTAATAATATTTTCTGAGTTATTTTACAAACTAACCAACCAACAGCAAGCAAACCCTGGTGAAAACATAACCTTCTCCACTTAATGTAGACGCAAATTTGTACCTGGTACCTTTTTTGATAATGCGTGGTACAAATTTTGCATGCCACAGTAACTATGTCTTTTTGTTGCAGATGGGCAATGCATACCTTTACAAGCTACCATCCAAGTGAGTATTCTGCCGCCTGTCTTTTGTTTCTGAAAGTCAGTTTTATGTCTAGATCATTGTTACTTAAAGCTTCCCGACTTTGTTGTTATGATGTATTTAATTGTGTCCAATATTCGAGATTTTTTGCTTTCCACTAAGCTTTGGAATAGAGCTATGGCGATCCATTCATGCAATCTACAAGGTGTCACACTTTGGGAATGTTACTTCAGGTTGTCGGCCGGCTGGAAACACGTTTTGCCATTCTGCATTGTGACCTTAGCTTACTTTAATGTATACATAACATGGAAATTGCCTGGAAAACTTGCGACATTGTGCTAAAAGCATACTTAAAAAATTTTTGTCGGACACTCTTCAGACTATGAATTGTCAGCAGGGAAAGTGTAGATGTATGACAACCTTTTTATAAGAAACAGTTATCAAAACTAGCCAATCAGGAGAAAAAAGCTTTTAAATACGTCTTTAGCGCAATATCGCAAATTTTCAAGTTGATTTTCAGGATTGTTCAAGAGTCTGTTTTCACCGGGCCATAACAACACTCCAAAATAAGTGCATGTGTTGCTACGTGAAACAGATTCTTTCGAACATGACGTTTTCAGTGACTGTCGATAACAGTGAAACTACAATGGGAGCATGATCAAGCTAGATTTGGAGTTCCCGAGCAATCCATGAACTGGAGGACAATTTTGATCTTTAATGAATTACTTTTGAATGTGTTAAGGCAATAAAATGAGGTGTGGCTTCAGTAGTATACTTATAACATATATATAGCAATAGATAACATATAAAGATAAACACTTCTTAACGTCAGTTCTTCTTCAGAAAACTATATGCGAGGGACGGCGGGCACTGCTAATATTGCTAAAACATTATTGACGCTTTTTTCCTAAAGTAATTTTAGCAAGGAAATCACAAAACAGAGATTCTGAAATTTAAAATCTAAATTATACATCCTCTATAATAAGAGACCTGTTCAATTCTTATTGCAGTGATATTACAAACATTAATTGGCGTACTATTTTCTGCCTCATCCTGTAATTGGACTTTAATTTCTTCCCCTTTGAGAGGTTACCCATCCTCACCCGCTTATTACTCGACCAGTTTTAATAGTGAAAAATTGAAAATTGTGTCATATTTGCTTTTACTTGTGGTGCAATGCCTGTTATGAAATATGCTAATGACAAAGTTGTGCTATTTATTGTTGAAACTTAGTAGTGTAGCTCCCAGAACCATTTCAAATAATGAGTGAAAGAACCGAAATGTTTTTATCAACACCTTATTGAAAATCAAGCGGGGTAATATTCTGATGACTTGCATTGACATGGGCGAGTCCAAAGGGGGATCTGAGGGGCTTCAGCTCCCAACTTTTTTGCAAAGAAAAAGGTTTACGTTCGTTACTATTAAGAAACTGCCATTAGCATAATTTCAAACATTGGTAAGATCTGACTGTTAAGTCATGCTAGCAGCAGAGAATGATCGTCTCGCTTGCAACAGTGGTCATAAAGTCATGGTATAATTATGATGCATTTGAATGTGTTTTGCAAAAGCTGTTTTCTAGTTAAATAATTCTGGCGCCGTCCCTAATTTACCATTTTCATAAAACCAAGCTATACCCAAACAATATTATTATATTGTTTGAAAAAACCTTTTCACAAATTTTCATAATTGTTTCATACGTCAGACAAACTGACCTTTGAAATTCGTTACCTCGAGAACAATTGTAGTGACGACACAATGACCAATCAGAGGCTTATCAGTTTGTGCTTTACTATCCAAGTGGCAAATCTGTTTACATTTTTACAAGTTGTACAAAGAGCAGGGATAATAACTCAGATGAAAACAGACGTGGTATTCTTCATTTTGACTTTCCTACAGGTATCTGCTAGGAGCAGAGAGTGCTGAGCAACTGTCTGGTGAAAAGTCTAGTCGTGCTCCAATGCTGGTTTGTCAGTTTGGAAACGAGGCTGAGGTATGAGTTACAGTACTCGCTAGTGGGCCAGTGGTACGAGGAATAGAAGTAAAGTTATCTTTCACACCATCCGATATTTTGTAAAATATAGCTGATCCAGTCCCTCTCATTAGTTTTCGTGTCGGACATATGCGCTGCACTTCTTTTATTTTCCTGTCATCATCGTTTTGTATCTGTGTCATACTTCATTAGATAAATCTTTGTTTGAGTGAGAGTGAAAAATCGAATTGGAACTCCACACTCCCGTATATGACTATTAATGAACTGATTCAAGATTGCCAGCAAACATCGTTAAAGATTTGGCAAAACGGGAGAGACTTATGTAACGTCACAATTGGTTTGTTGAAGAAAATTGTGGGAACCTCTTATGACCATCTCAAAACCAAGCAAACCTATAGGAACGAAGCTTTTTAAAAAATAGCGGAGACTTAGTGTTAGTGTCATGTCTGTAAAAGCAATCCCCTAAAACTAGTGCCATAGCAGGCTTCAAACATTTGGATTTGGCGAAAAACAAACAATTTAATATGCCATTGTAAAGTATCTTCAAAGTAAATAATTTTTTACTAGCACGTAGGGTGGATTCTCTAAAGGGGCGCTAAAATAAAAAGGCACTCTTGAAGTAAAAGTGCTTGAAATAGCAAATATAGAATTGGGAACATATCTTTATAAATTTGAAGAAGCTGCACAGCTTCCCGTCTTCTATCGCCTTGAGGACTATGTTGAAGAGGAGTCCAATATGACGACTGTGAAGACGGTCTCTTTAAAACAACATCGAAGTCACAACAGTTATGATGACAGTTTTGGACTAGACGGTTAAGAAGACAAGAAACACGATGACGCTATTGCTACGGTTTACCCCAAGCTGAAGATCGTTATGCAACGTTACAGGAATATTTGCCACAGGCAATGACCTATGGATTGTGTGTCTTGATTAACGAAGGTAAATTTGGTAAGGTAAGGTATTTTATAAGGAAAATAAGATTAGAGAAACAAGCTATATGCTAAGAGTGAGACCGAATCCAGGACTTTCTGCCTTTTGGGCAGAATGCTCTCATCTTTAGGTTACAGGACGGTCTTTCTTACAGGGGAATTGATGCTCTTGTTATCTGACGTTTGTGTTACTACAAAGCACTCTTCCTAAGTTACGAGACTCGATGCATGTGTAATGGACCAGTGAGCTCGTTGTGTCAAGGCCAGACAGTGGTGAGTGAGCCTTTAATTGGAATAGCAATCGAAAATGAAGTTAGAGAAATTCTGAGAAACGTGTCATACGCCTAGCATTGTTATCAAACCCAGGACCTTCTACTTTTCGAGGAGAATGCTTTGAGCATTTTAGCATCGATTTTTGGACATAGATTTTATGAAGTTATGATCTAATGATTGGGGCGGTACATAATCATACTTGACCGCCCTGTGCAACGGTTTCCTTTGTAGTCAAATATAAGCTGTTCTTTAGAGCCCTTGATGGTAAGTTGTGACTTCTATCTAATGTGACTGACTTGTTGTGGCTTGATTCGCGACTATTTGTCATGAATTTTAACATTCAAATTCTTGGTACCTTCAGTTATCTTAGATTGTATATTGATGAAAGTATGAATGGATTTCCTCTTTTTATTAGTAGTCAGTTTACAAGCATTTTTGAAACTGTTAGAAAGTTCATTTTCAGTCTATCAAATACGTTACAACCTACTAATATGATTCCAGCTTAAAGCATATGATTCGCGGTGTTTATCATGGCATGTAATTTTCCTTATAAAGCAACAATTTGGATCCGTGATGCATTTTTCCTACGGACGACGTGGTCCTTTCTATAAGCTCCTAATAAAAGGCGACTCAAAGGCAAGGTAAGCCTGTTTTTATTATCTGCAGACAGTGACTTATTATAATGGCCACCAGTGTTTCTTATCACAGTTAGGATATCAAATTCATTTTAGATGACTGCATAGTAGGGTTAGTGTCTTGAAACGTAGATCAAAAATAAGACGACTCCAGACTGAGGTCTCGAATCGTTTTTTTTAACCCAGCATTGTACAGCATAGACCAACAAACGTTATTTGCATGACAATTAGTAAAGCGTGTGATGCAACTTATGTCAGTAGAAGCAATTAAGGTAACAAAATATAAACTTTGCAACTTTACCGCCCTTTCTGAGAAGAGGATGATCTAGTTTCGGATTTTCGATCTCGAAGGCCTCGGTCATTCTATACAAGCCCCATAGCACTACGTGATTGCAAAAAAAGTAAGCAATTTGAGTTATCTTCAAAGATAGGGACACGGTAATGCCTTGTTACCATATCTCTTACTGATAAACACTGTGAAACAACATGCTACGTAGTTGGTATTGGTTAGCCTTCCTTCGTATGATGGCAACCAGAATTTTTCGTTTTTCTAGAATACAGGAGGGAAAATGATTTTGCGAGTAATGTTTTCCCCAAAACTTTCGTAATTATTCTGTTTCATTCTGCAAATCAATGTAAAATGATTTCTTACCAATACCAACGAGTATTACAGATGGCGTACCACTTTAACTTACATATTTTAAGACATAATGATTCATGTGATATTGGAAATTTACTCTTCGTAGGTTTGTCTGTCATTTGTTTTTTATTGCAGTTAAATTTGTATGTTTCTCTCTTAGCATTTGTGTGTGGAAGATCCCAGATAGTGAACAAGCAGATGTTACTATGGGCCGACAGGCCGCGTGCGATCTTTTGTTTTTAACTCACGGTATGACGTTTCATAGTTATGTTTTCTCCTGAAAAGCTATTAATTTATGATAAAATGTTTTGTAATTTTTGCCTTTTTCAGTTTTAATCGGGGTGAGAACGGAAATATTTTTAGAGAACAACTCCTTACGTCTCTTTAACGTATTATCCATTGATGCTCATTTATACATGAAAGCTAAAAGTTACTAGTTAACATAAAAATCGTGGAGGACAGTGATACTGTGATTATGCTGCATTAATTGATCATGGCATAACCGTACAAAATTCGTTACTTCTTTGGCGGCAATTTGTTTTTTTATGTGATGTCACTTGTTATATTTTATGATGAATGCAAAGTAGTCAATATAGATTGGTAATGACAACCACAGCTAATAGAAGTTTCTAGATTTTTAACCCTATTTGTACATGCGCAGGTTGTTTGCTTAATGCCTCTTTAAATGAGGTATTGTTGTCTCTTTCTCATCATGGTGCACCAGAACGCGGGTGTAATACAGTTCATTTAACCTGTATAAATTTTAGTGACGATGGTGCCCGTCTTAAGAAGCTAGCATGTCGTCCCCTTTCATTACCACACGTCAGGTGTCCATTTTCTTTATTTTTTGTGATTGTTCCACTGTCTTATCTTTAAGCGACGTACTGAACTCCTTTATTTTAATTTGCAGTGTTTTTTATTCTTTTTGTCTTCCCCTACCACTTTTAGTGACATTTTAGCATCCGGTAAATTTGTTCTAACCGAAACTTTTGTAAGTTGAATATTTTAAGGGTCGACTTTATTAAAATAATCGTTCTTACGTTTGTTGGTTTATTTTTGCTATATTTTACTTGTGTCAGATACCATAACTACGGCGGAGGAAAATAAAACCAACATTTTACCGGACGATCATGTCATATGGCGTGAGTATGGCGTTAAATATGACTTAAATTGTCGTTGCCAAGTTTTATATAGCACTTCCTTTCTCAATACAATCCAACGATGGAGCCAGCACTGCGTCGACATAGATTTTTTCATCAATTCAAGATTAAGATGCTGTATCTTGGAATATTATTAATATGGCGAGAGTATAACGTCGAACTATACGGTCGAAGATGCCAGCTGCCGACGAAATCTTCTTTGCCGTGGTTGTATGGTATATTGGCGCGTTTGCGAGTATGGCGCGGACGACGCCGAGGACGCCGATCTTTCCGCAAATCTTGGTAACCACTGTTTCTATTGTGTGACATTGACTGACATACTTTAGCATGACGTCAAATATTTTATCCCTTGTCATTTCTTTGGACAAGAAAATTCAGTAACTACCATGCTCTTTGGAAAGAGGAAGGATCCACCACATAGCAAAGTGAACGCAGACATGGTGGACATTTAGCATCGTCAATTATTTACACGGAAGAGTCGATCGCAATAGTAGAATCTTATTTAACGATGTTGAATTAGTTTGTTTAGCGTTAATGTAAAGTTAGATAAGTGTATTTGCCTCAGTTATATTGCTTTGTCTACGGTACGCCTCTTCAGGTATCCCGTACGCGGCAAAAACAAGTCTCAAGGAGCTCTGGGACTCAATGGCGCCGATTGGCCTTCTAGATGGCTTGGTAGGTAATTTCATTACCTTTGAACGGAAATTTGCTAACAATAACGGGTAAAAGTACGCTAATTTCATTTGCTTTCATTTCCTTTTTGTTTTTGCATGGCACTTGTCACGGCCTCATGTACCTCCTAGCGTGGTGAGAACTAAGTGCTAGGTAGGATGTGTATGACATTTTTCTGGAAAGTATCTGCTTACAATTAATTACGAGGTATTATTGTTGATGTATTAAACTATTTTTCAGTCTCAATCCAGTATTTCATAATATAACCTTCGCCTGTCATGTGAGTCATAAGTCCAAGACTTTGTCCCTTACGTTCCTTCACACTATTAGGTTGGCATCGAGCACTTATTTGACGTATAGTTGTCCAGTCGTTCAGTGTGGAAAGAGTATTTAGGTTCTTGTGCTAAAAAGTGAAGGTTCGTGTTGATCACAAGATAAATTGACGTAGTAAAAATTTAACGGACATAAAGCGCTCTATGATCTTACCTTGGCAATATGCGGTATTGCCACTGTGTGGGATATCAACCTGCACAGTGGCGTGTTCATGGATACCTCATGAGAATTTCATGACGTTTACTTCAAATGCTTGAGCTGGAGATGCTAGGGCAGATGTTGCTGTCACTTGTAGATTGGCTTGAAATGTAACGAATGAAATATGGTGTAAAAAATCCATACCAGGAAGATGTATAATTATATAATTAACTCTATAATTAAATATTGGTAATAAGTGTCGCAAATGTCATAAATTTGCTCCTAGGCAACGAAACACGAGAGGCCAATTCCTGTGACATCAAGTTTATATATACCATCGCAAGGGAGACTTGTCTGTGGACGGAGCGATGGTTCAATCATTGTTCTATCGGCACCCAAAGCAGCAGTGGCTCAGCTCCTGCAGAGTAGTACTGAGAAGGGTTAGTAATTGTATAAAAAACTTTGTCTGAATATTCACCCCCACAAGGAGGTTATGTTATGTTTGTGTGGGTTATGGAGGTTATGTTATGTTTGTGTGGGTTATGGAGGTTATGTTAGGTTTGTTTGGGTTATGGAGGTTATGTTAGGTTTGTTTGGGTTATGGAGGTTATGTTAGGTTTGTTTGGGTTCGTGTTGTTAGCAAAATAACTCATAAAAGTATAAGTAAACGTATGGTTCAGAGTTTATACAGCATGTTGGTATACTGACTAGCTCAAGCTACATTTTGGTGATAATCCTGATCAAATCCCGGATTCTGGATCATTTTGAAACTTTTGATAATATCTTTGATAAAACTACAACTAGTGAGAAAATCCTCTCGGAGAAAATCCAGTTATCATGACGCCTATCAGTACAGCTCATTTGGGGGAAGGATATCATCATAAAATGATCGCTAATGAGGAAGTCATCGTAGAGAAGACCCAGTTACTATGATGTCATCTTGAACAAATGATTTCAATATTCAGAAGCTAGAAATCCCACACGACCCTGTTGGCTTGGTGTTGCGCTTTCTGAGTATTACTAGTTACCATTTGTTTATATTTTGTTGAGCTTTTAATATCTGTGTGAAGATATTTGGATTATAGTCTTAACAATCAATCACCACGTAAAATATACGAATAAATACGTAGTACATATAGCACGTCTATATTCAGAATTTCACGATGTGAGCTTTATCTCTCCTGTTTGTTTTCACTCGGAAATTTTGTTGAGTCTTCTGTAGAAGAGCGTATAACTAGATTGCAGACAAAAGACGTGGAAACAAGAGGGACTTAAAATGGATCTGCCGGACATGAGAGGCTCCTTGTTGAAGTGTCGAGCCAAATTATACCAGAAGTGGAGCACGTGACATGCCTTTGAAATTTGAATGCAGTTATGGTGTATTAAGGTACTTGTATAGACAGTCTAGGTAATAGTAGCCTTCTACACTTTACAAAATACCTTGTGGTCGTTCGCCATAGAATAGCTAAAATCTGTTGGCATGCTGTGTGATTCACACTATCACAAGCACTGTAAATATTTTTTCTATTGTTGTAGAAGGTCCTTCGTTTAGCGCCCTCAATGGACATGAGAACAAAGTGACAAGTTTGCTGTACCCGCATGACGAAAATCCAAGATATGACCCTTGTCATCTTGTATCCGGTGGAGCTGATTTCAAAGTATGCCTCTGGGATTATGAATCTGGAAATCTTCTTCACACCTTTTTCCCACATGGTGGCCAGGTTATGCGATTGCTTGTGACGCCCCCAGACTGTAGTGTAAGTGATGTTAATGGGTATTTTACAGATTCCAATCGTAATGATGCTTTCTCTGCTTGGTAGTAAGCCTATTTTATACTAGGCAGAGATTTCCATGCGGAATGGAGATTTCGTGATTACGTCGTAACGATATCGCAGCACATAGTGTATATTCGTTTTCAGAGTGGCCTTAGTTGCCGATGAAAAATTTCGACTCGCATTTGACCATTTCCGGTTTACGCCTACACTGAAAGAAGAAGGCCTAGTTTGCGTAAATTCGACTGAAGGTGGTTGCCTTCAATCAAAGAAGACTGTTGCCGCTAAAGTCAAATTTGCTTTTGATGCTTTACCTTGTGCTTCGAATAAGAAAATCGAAGTTCCAAAACAAAAGATGTTGGGTGTAAAGAAGTCTATCAAGACCGTCGAGACAAAGAGAAGTATCATTTACTTGTAATGGAGCTGAGAATTCACTATAGAGAGAATTCACTATAGAGAGAATTCACTATAGAGATAATTCTTTGCACTATTTATGGACGTCTCTTGTTCTCTTGAGGAACTATTGGCAATGATTGCACCACATATTAAAAAACAGCAAACTCTATTTAGAGATCCAATATCCCCTAGTGAGTGTTTATGTATGACCTTGAGATACTTGGTCACTGGGGATGATCATGTGACTGACTATTGGTTTCAAGCTACTGCATGAACCCTGCCGTTATCGGAAAAATAATTCCTCAAACTTCAACATGGAATGCACTACTGTTGAAAGATTACATAAGAGTACCAAAATATAAGTAAGATTTGTGTAAAATAGCCAACAATTTTTTAACAGATGGAATTTCCCAACCAGTTTGCAGCTATCGATGGTAAACGTGTTCTTGTTGGAGTCATTTGTAGCAGCAACGACGATTGCTGCCCGTTTCTTTCAACAACAGCTGCCTGCATTAATTTATAATTGCCTCCCTGTCTATGCCCACTGGTTGAGCAGCCATGTTGTATATCAACATTTTTGCAATGGTCACATCTCGCATCATTCCGCAGTGGAAAAGTTGTAATGGTTGCTACCTTTCAGCCACGGAAGTATTGCGCTAACACGTAACTCTGCGCATTCGCTTTGGCGGAATATTCCGCTTCCGCCGAAACATACCGCCTAGTGTAAAACAGGCTTAAACTAAACGAATCTGTTGAGACCAAGATCAACGACGAATTTTATGATCAGAGAGCGAGTTTATGTTTCTTGTTGTATGTGAAGAGTTCATTAATAAAATGGACAGGATATCTTTTATGTCATTATGTTTATTTTGAGCACATTCATCTTTTAACAGATCCATCATATACTGCCTTCATTGTACTTTGGGCTGCTTACAATTGATATTCGTGTACCAATACTTGTTTATCTTGATTACAGTCACTTTATGTATGCTGCTTTTATTTTTCGTTTGCTCAACACGTATTATCCTTACGATTTGCTGCCTAGAATAGACAGTAAAAGACAATTGTTCATTCTTGCCATTGAAGTGTATGTTACCCTGGGGGTTATAGTGCGCCAGCTCTCAAGTCACTCTGCCTACAGAAGTGATGTAGTCGTTCATGTACTTGTCTGCATCTTAGAATGTTTTTTGTCAGTTATGCTTTAGGAGTGGATAAGGCGAACGTCAGTGTGTATACTGTATGCTAATCCCTTGGAGCGAAGCACTCATGTTTAGCTTGGCATTAAAATCATTTAATGACCCAGCCAACTTTCCATCATGATATTCTTTTTTTTATTTTAGAGTCGCTTTGCCACTTGTGTTTGTTCAGTTGCTCAAGATCACTCCGTGGCACTTCTAGGATTGCGGGAACACAAAGTAATGTTATTGGCAAGTCGCCACACTTTCCCAGTGGAAACTATTAGATGGAGGCCACGAGATGATTTCATGGTTGTTGGATGCACGGATGGAACCGTCTATGTCTGGCAGATGGAGACTGGTATATTTTTTCCTTACATTAAGTTAAAAAGAGTTGCGTAAGCCACAATGAAACAGTGGGGCAGTTCAAATCACGTCGACGAGCGTACAAAAGTACAAGCTGTCGCAGGATAATTATCAAATGAATAGCTGTAAGATGACGAGAACTATAAGCTAGTAGCTATCGCACATGTGATACCCTCGTGTATTTTAGTAGATTCTGGATCAGAATACGTTTTATTTGTACAGTTTAGAGTGTTCATCATGATAGTTCATTGTGGATTACATCTCGTTATGTCACGTTGTGTTGTATCATGTTATTTTCACGTTATATTTGTTGATATTATGTTATGTTTTGTTGTTTATGTTATGTACAATGTTGTATTCTCTTGTGCTCTTGCGTCTGACATGTTTATGATTTGTAATGTTTTGTTTTATGCACGTCCCTTCCTTTGTATGGCTCTAGCACAAAGATTAGCAAAGAAAGTCAGTTTATCGTTATCTATATAGTTATAAATGTGTAAAAATAAATTACCTGTTGTACTTGTCTTTTTAGGCCATCTTGATCGAAGTGTTGCTGGATCAGTTGCGTACGATATTTTGGAATCTTGCTGTGAAGACACGTCTGCCCCTTCCGCTGTTGTTCGGGAGTACCAAAAGAAATTTAAACTTCTTCAACTGTCAAGCATGACACAGCATTTGCCTTTGGAATTTGCAACACCCTCTTTGGTCAAAAAAGTCAAACAAAGGATTTCAACCATTCAGCAACAGGTTTCATCATATACGAAAGGACAGCCAACTACAGTGTCAGGTATGAGATCAATCGCTTACACGAGCCTTATTAACTCCACTGCCTTAATCTGAATGTACCTTAAATGCACTGATCAGTACCAATCTAGAGGGACCTTGGTTTTCGTGTCAATGCAAGTATTTATTGTGGATGCTGTTGCTTATACGTTGAATTTTTGTCCTCTCTTGTTTGCTTCCTTGTCCTGTTTTGAATTTTTCTTTTTTTAATACTAGAGAGGGAATCGAGACATCCTCTGCTAAAGAAACGAGTTAATTACTGAACTGTTCGTCACCACAATTCTCGCTTTAGGACCAGAAGCATTACAAGAAAACTTGTTTAAGTTACAAGGGAACTTATGAAGTATTGGACCAATTATAGACGGCACTTAAATTTACCAAATAATGGAGCTTGAAGAGGTCAACATTGAGATCATTAGAGAGTTGTGTAAGCGAGTTTGGAACAGCCGTTAATGGCCTGAAGGCTGGAAGAAATCAGTCTATATTCCGTTACCAATAAAAGGTGGCACTAAGGAATATTTAACCAAAAATGTTGTTTCTCTCATACCGTACGTGAACAACGTGCATGAAATTAACCTTAAGTGAATGGTGAATTTTCTGAAAAGAGAAATTTTGAAGGTTTAAGCAGATTTCAGGAAATGTCGGAGTATGTAAGTTACTAACCTTACACAGGATTAGAAAATATTCAAGGAATATATAAAGTATCATCCATTAATGTAATACTCTGTCCAGTACACAAAAGCGTTTAACTCCATTCTTCAGGAGGTGCTTTGGAATAATATGCTACAAATGGATATACAGGAAATATGATTTATGTTTGCCGGGAACTAGTTTGGGAGTACTAAACAAGTGCGAGGATTTTAGGAGCTCAAATAATTTTGTATGTATCGGGATTAATGTCGATGTTGGGAGAATTTTTTGTCTGGATGCTGCCTTGTTTACATTCACTCGGTTACGTGTCAAAGATTGAATTTGAATACCGGTTTTAGCTCCGAAACACGTTGTGATAAGTAATTTAGTTGTTTAGTCTTCATGATATTTCTTTCATCTTTTGCAGGTCAGTCTACAAGCACATACACGTTTCTGCCTCCCATGCGCGTGTGCGCATTAAAGACATCATCTATTGGAACAGACATCCACGTGATCCTTATTGATCCAGAGGCCCTCATTCGCCAGCTTCTTAGCGAAGAGGCAGAAGCAGCCTCAAATTCAGACTCACCCGTGAATCCTAAGCGTTATCCGTTTAGACAGTCCTCTTCACAGAAAGGGAGTGATTCAAAACTATCTGATAATATTCTCTGTCCCGGTGTAGCATATGAAATAGCTCAGCTGTTATTGTCCACAGTGCATGCCTGGGGTGTAGATCCTGCCTTGGACGCTACTTGTGTTGGAAAACTGGGGATGATGAAACCAATGCAGCCTATTTCCTTTGGATTATTAACCAAGGGAAGACTCTCTTTGATGTTTCCTGGGTGGTATGTCTGTGGACACGAAGATAGCATCGCGGGAGCCTTAGAATCTGGCTTGACACCTGACGAAGTTAGTATTTGGTACATGACAACCTATGTTTTGAAACTGTTAGCACTCGTCAAATTATTTTCCTTAGTTATGTGACTGAATATTAGTAGCCCGTTGTTGTTTTGATCTGCTTATGTTGGAAATCTGATATATAAAACGAAATCTTAATTTACCAGAAAATGTAGCATTATGCAATTTGAACATTTTCAGTGTTATTTATAGTGTGTGTAACAGCTCATAAAGATGTTAGTGTTATAATAGTGATACTCTTCTAGTGGTAGGTAAGAATTTAACTAGTATCTAACTGGCTTATAGAAAACATACTGCCACTTGAATAGTGCTTTGTAGAACAAAATTTGTAAATAGATCGTTTCCCGCGTATAATACGGTTACGGTACAATTTTTATTATATTTGTATATAAATATTACATGTCGTCGTCATTATTGTCATTATCATTGTCATCATCGTTTTTGTGGTGATGATCATTATCATCGTGATCATCATCGTTATCATTACAGAACTAGGTATACTCAGATCTTGTTTGAACTTGTGTTTCCACCTTCTAAGCTTCCACTTGGTTTTCACCCTCTTCAATTTATGTTCTTGCTTCAATAACACAGGCATGGGACAAGTTTTGAGACCATATAGCTTGTCATACGTTTTTATACGGTAGACATGCGATCTAACTTTTATAAGCAGTCTGTCAAGGGTCTACCACAAGAAAATAGCTACATTTTCCCAAAAAAGTCATCGTGGATAGCCAAATTGGTGAGGTCTTGTCTAAAGGTAAACATGTTGTTTGTGGTCTTAGTTGCTATCAAGAGACTATGCGATGTTTTCGCAAAGTGGAAGCTCTATTTAACCTTGGCCACGTCACTTTTAGTTTTCTTTATTATGTGACAACTTCGTGGTATCTTTTTTCAATTCCTCCAGGTACCAATGGAATTAACCGCACTGTCTGATGTGAAAAATATCCAGTTTAACGCACATTGGCAAATGTCATCTTCTCTTACAACGCAGCATGTAATAAATATTGTGGCAGTGACCAATACACTGATGAGTATGAATCATGCAAGCTTTGTGTCAAGAATTGGAAAGGATAAAGATGCAGGTACCTATTGCTTTCTCATACTTGTTTATTATTGGTCATTGTAAATTAGATTGTGGATTTAGGTATCATGCTTGGTATTGCCTGGTGATATTTTTAGAAAGCTGTTAAAGTTGATTGTATTATATTGTATGATATGAGTATGTCAAAGTGTGGTATGTGGTTTGCATTGTAGTGTATCGCAGTGTACGGGTGTATGATCATGTATTGTGACTTGGGCAAGGGGCTAAGTGCTTGCATTTTCTCCGAGTTTGAATTTTCTTCTCGGTATGTCTGGCAAGTGCCTGAAAACCGTGTGCAACATGTTAAGGTAAGCCATCTGAGAAAACTCCTTACAATAGAACTATTCAGGAGCATTAGGATGACCGACTTAGCACGATACTGGGAAACATCATTTTTAAAGTCAGGAGTGTGCAAATTATTCAAATAGTTCAGCACCTGGATTTTGTCACTCGAGTTCAGAAACTGCTACTTTAGGTCTACACGCATTAGTTAGTGCAAACAACAGATGAGTTACGTAAATGTGTATGTGCAGGCCTCGATCAATCATAGTAGCCAGCCATTGAACTACAATATATTGTATTACATCGGATTGCATTGCAGTCACTACAGTACGTTGCATAGCATTGGATTGGATTGTACTGCAGTAAATTACAATATATTGGATTACATTGCACTACACTACATTGTGTTGCACTGGATTGCTTTGCAGTGCGCTGCAGTGCGTTGGATTACGTTGGCATTCAATTCACTGCAGTACGTTCAATAGACTGCAGTGCATTATTTTGCATTGCATTGCGTTAGATTTTATTGCAATGTATGGCCCTGTTGCGCAATGCTACATTCAATTGCTGTGTATTGTGTTGTATTATATTGCATTGCATTGTTTTACATATTATTGAGCTGTGGTATTGAAATTGCACAGCACTTCTTTGCTTTGTAGATTACAGGTTGTGCCATCGTCTACCGTACTGTCAATCTGAACAACGTGATGACATTTTTAGCCCGTAACCCTGGTAGTTCCCGTATCCGTTGCGTAAGAGATGCATAAGCGTTATTTGTTACTACATCATCCATGGACATCCCTGCGTACGCCTCCAATCTCTTTTTTGTGAGATGAGTGAAATAGACTACTTTGCTGGTTCGATGAAGTATTATAAAATATGTGTCTTCTATTGTAGCCTCCGAGGCATCTTCTGGAGAGTATGGGACAGTGGCCTCGTTTACAGTTCGAGGTGATGTGAAAGCTGGATGGAGTCTGTTAGCAGCCTTGCATTGTTGCCTACTTCCTGAAATGATGCAAGGAATGAAATACAGACCACCCTTGTTGCATGTGCTGGCGCGGCGATGGCAAGACAGGTGCTTAGAGGTTAGTGTTAGTGAGCACTTATCTTAGCATTTTCAAACGTTTGGGATACTTAACTTGATACAGGGAGGGGGTCCAAGCTTTCCTTTCATTCTATGCCTCTGTTATTGATGTTTCAAGCCACTTTAAGTGCACTTGTAACTTCGATTCGACTGTATCTCAGTCGAACAGATATAGTGATAAAATACGGAAAAAAACAAAGGAACTGAACGAGGGAAAATTTAGGTTTGTTAAGGGAAAGGAAAGCAAACAAATCCAATCAAAGAATGCGAACAGTACAAAGTTTGGGTCTGAAAATGGAAACATTATGTGTAGGTTACTTGTAAGCTTGGTACTTATACATAATAAATTGGACACGAGATAACCCATTTAGTTACATATTGCCAGCTGTCACTCATGCTGTTTCTTATTCGGTACATCGGATTACCCAAAGAAAGAGTTGCTTAGAAGTGTGGGATACTGTCGCCGCAAAAGTAGTGCATTTTCTTGTTTCCAGCTAGCTGTAATTCCTGTTGAGATCGGGACTAACACCTCATTAACCCTTTCTTTTCTTTTGGGATTGCCCTATAAAGTTATCTATTTATGGAGATAAAGACCAATATATTTTAACTAATTTCGTAACCAAATTGTTGTTTACTTAAAATGTGCTTCTCCATGAGTACTCGACTTTGCACAAAGTCAAACAGAGAATCATGGATTCTTTAATGTAGTAAAGTTTTATCTTTTTACGTTTCAGGAGTATTCCCAGTTTTGCCCTGTTTATGTGTATGATTGAATTATTTCGTGATATCTGTTTTCGTAGATACGCGAGGCAGCGCAGGCAATCTTATTAGCAGAATTAAGACGCATTGGGTCAAAAGGAAGAAAGCAACTCATAGATGCATGGGCACCCCACTTACCTCATGATGTTGAAAGTTCTGATTTTGGATTCGAGGATTTGGAACAATATCTCAACATCGAGGAAGGTAAAAGCGATCAGTAGTTAATACACTGACATGAAACACTAATGCAACTGAAATCTTACAGTTAGAGAATTTTTCATGTTGTTCTGGCCTTTTTTGTGACTCATTTCAGTTTGGTACTTGTTCGCATGACATGTTCCTCGTCTCACGTATGTTAACTGGTGTAATCAACTATTAGCTCTGTAGTGATGATACGTCCTTGCAAGAGAGGCAAAGTCTCTTTAGTTCAGTGGCTAGTTCGAGTGTCAGGTTCCAGAGGTGAAATATGTTTCTTTGATCTTCACAACTGATTTCATTGCTTATTTACTGATCATTAGTTTTTCTGTGAGAATCTATTTTGGCATGATTCTTTCTGACCCCCAAATACCCAGATAAAAATGCAACTGAAAATTCATCATCGTCATCGGTAATCACTCGAATCGAGTATGATTTTTCCTCGTCATTGACGTGGTTGTGACTGTGGCTGACAAGGCCGATGCGGGATCAGCAGACTACCTCACGTCTGTAGTACTCAGTAGTTGGTGGCTGGTTGCATCTTTCCTTCGTTTCTGCTGAAAAGTAAATTCTGTCAGAGTCAACAAGGGGATATTGACACTGGTGCTTTAAATTTGATAAATTGGGAATATATTGACCAAAGATGCATCAGGCGATTGTAGTCATTGTAGAATAGACAAAAATCTGTTAACTTCTGTTATATTGGTTTGTTTTTTATTTTGTTTATCATTCCGACTCCTTGTAAAACTGTGGCCTAAATTTTTGGAACACCAGTGTAATCATGGATTTCATTAATTCCTTTAAAAAGACTATGTTTTGCCTTTGCTTGTTATTACCGTTGTTTGTTTGTTTGTTTGTTCATTCGATCGTAAATCAATTCACGACATGACTTAAGCTGTCTTAAGATTGATTCTGATGAAATTTTCAAGAAAGGTGGGATCAACGGCCCCTGGACCAATCGATCAGATTGTCGTTTGTTATCGGCTATCATTAGAAAATTGGCCTGCATTGATAAGAGTTGTTTGTGTGTATTCCTTTGTGAAGAATGCGTTTAAAATTGGGTATTACTTTATTTTTTGATGAACTGTTATCGTGTCCTCTTGTGTATTTTTAGACAAGCCCATCGTCGTCAGTGCAGACGAGGAAAGGAGTGACATAGCTATGGTCATGATGACAACACGAAAAATGGTGTCGAGTGATATTCGACTGCGACATGCTACTGCGATTGTAATGTTGGGGGTCATAGGAGCTGAATTTCAGAAAGAGGTTGACCCATTAAGTGTGTCTCGGGATCAGAAGAATCCACAAGGTATTAAGAGTGCTAGTCAAAATTTGCAAAATGAAGTAATGCTTTTTTTCTCTTCTTTCTTTTCTTTCCTTTTCGATCTTTTTTATTACCGATTTACTTGTATGCTTAATATTTCTGGGAAACTTTTATTATTTCTTGATATTTGCCTTTTGGCTGGATTTCGTGGTAATTTTGAGTAGGTTTCATTAAGACGTTGCTAGGATGCTGCCGAATGATGCCAGGACTTGTACTTCTAACACTTTGTTGTTGAAAAGAACACTGAATGGTTACCACGAATGAAATCCATTTGCCTAACAAGTAACAATGGTATATAATCGATCTTTTGCACATTTTGTTGCTGTATTGTTGTTTGTTTCTTTCTTCTGATGTGTATTTCGACTGGTGCTGTGCTAAATGTGGGTAAAGGAGTTCATCTAGTTATGAGTCGTAGGTTTTTACTGAGGTACATATCGAGTGATCCTTCTTCCATTGGCAGATTGGTGGGAAAATTGTTAGTACTTACCTCAAAAAGTTTACGGCATATTAAATGATAAGTATCATCTATAGCTTGGAAATGAGTTGAAAAACTGAAATGCGTAAGTGTCGAATATGTCAGCTATGAAGTCTGCTTTTCTCAAGCAGCATTTGTTGTACGGGTTTAAAATTTGTTACTTCGGTTCCTTTAAGTAGTAGGCACTTATTATTATTTATTATTTATTATTTATTTCAGCAACTGAAAGTTTAATGGATGTTAATACGTTGCGCAACACTGCCAAAGCGCTGACGTCACTTCTGTTACAGCGATCCTCTTCTAAAGGAATGTCTGCGTATAGTGCAATTCGAAGAGCTGCCATTGATTTGATTGGTCGAGGGTTTGCCCTATGGGAACCGTACGTTGATGTCTCTCAAGTTCTTCTGGGACTGTTAGAACTATGTTCAAACCCTGATCTGAAATCTAGATATTCAGAGTCAGACAAGGCATCGATACTATCAGCAGCAGCAGATCTGCATCGGTCGGCAAGGCATGCACTGACATTAGTGGCAACAGCAAGGCCGGCAGCGATTATTACAACTCTTGCAAAGGAGGTAATAGATAATCTTGTGTTCGTACTAACAATGACAAATAGTACCTGGTGTTGGTGCTAGTACTTTTATCACGAAGCAGAAATCAATGAGTCATATTGTAATTTTTTTCTAATTTTCTCAATTAGTTTACTCCAGTTTTCGAAAAAGTCTTCATTCCAATATTTGTTATCTTTCTTTCACCCTAAGTCGTCCGTAAGCATCCATTCGGTTTCACGTTTAGTTCATGTGCGGTCTTCCATTTTGACAAGATACCCTGCTGAGGTCCGCTTTAATTTTGATATTTTATTGATAATATCTTTAACATCCTGATTTTCCACCTGTCTCTTCTTTCGATCTTTAGCGTTGATTCTTCCATGGCTATTTGTACTATTCATTATTTTTCCAGCTGGCCTTCAGCTTTCTAAAGTGTAGTCTTTCCTAGCAGTAGAACATATTCCATGCTTTGCGTCCGAGACCAATTAATATCTTATCAATGTATTAAGTTTAAAACACGTCATTATAGTTAACTTTGTCAGTATTATCATCATTGCAATTACATGCTATTCTTCTCCAGCTTTTGCAATAACCTTATATATGGACCCACTCGCATGTTACCTCTTATTTCATCCCCATCTTAATCTCCGGATTTGTTTCAGATTTCCTCCAATTCTTATTTACCAATTTATCCTCTGAGGGGATTCAGTGCCATGTATTTCAGTGTCGTAACCAATCAATTCATTTTCATGGTTTGATATGCAGCATAACTTAATGGTCTACTGTCACATTTACCACTATCATTCCACGGTTTGCCACAATGTGATAACACATCAGACTTTGAGCTTGTCGGGGTTTTTCACATCATTTCGGAATGAGCATGAAATTATGACATTTGTAAAGTTTCAGGGAAGTTTCAACATGAAATACGGGCTGCTACACATATTGCCTCTTGTTTTATAAAGCATTCGGAAATCTGTGTATGATGATGCAAAATTTTTTAAAATGTATCCTAAGTCAGATTTGTTGTGTAGTTCAGGTACTACTTTTTTATAACGATAACTTTATCTTTGTCCTGCTCCAAGGGTTTTGCTACGTATTACATATTTTTGACGTTAGCTGTAGTGCGTGCTGCTTTTTCTCGTCCCTTGTGTAGATTGCGCGACATGTTTCTTCGACATCTTCAATGGCATTTAATCAACCCTCGCCAGCTGCCATAGCCGTGTATTCACATGTTCGTCACCAGTCCTCCACTGGCCATGATTCGGCCAGCGCAAATATTATACAATATGCAAGAGGAGAAATCTTAAGACTTATCGAAGTTATGATCGAGAAGAGTCAACACGACGTAGTCAACTTGATTGTTGAGGTACTTCTAATATATTGCTTATTACTAGTGAAATTGACTGGAATTCATTCCGTTGTCTTCGTCTTCCCTTTTTTATCTTCTTTGTATATTGCTTTTGTGTCATGATTTACAGCTTTGTTCTGGCTGTGTGTGTTTGTCGTCTCTGGTGGATTGTGTCCATTGTTTACTATTTTTCGTGTAATTCGCTGTTGGCGTTGTTTCTGGTCAGAGTTTTACACTCAGATTCGTTTCCATTGTTTCTTTTCTGCTTATTCATACGTCTTTTATATGCGTTTTTGTTACGTGACAAGCCCGTACATTCCGGCCTTTTAACTATCCCCAGTAACTGTGACCGGCCTCTGACACCCAAGTTTTATTTGTTGTTTCGGCTGGATATTGGTGACGGTAATGTGTTTATAGGTGTCATCGAATTCTTGAGATTGGAAGTTAATACAAATATTTGATGTCTAATTTTTGGAGGGGTTAACAGTTTAATATTGAAAGTCATGTTGTGAATTGATGCATGTTCTAAGATTCTGAAGTCATCTCAGTATTTCCTTGAGGTGTCAGCCTTCTCATATTTGATTTAATTTGAAGTACAGGTATTTTGATAGCACGTTTGTCCATTTCTTAAATTGGAAAGCTTATATGGAATGGTTTTGCCCACGAAATATCGTTATTTTAGAGACAAATTTTTGTAAGATCTTCGATAAAACTTATAATATATATCGTAAAATTTCATCTCGGCTGAAATTATGTCTCACAGCGCAACTATTTCCCTGTAATTTTTTCAGGTAGTGGATATTGTGGTTCATTGTCTGGACTTAAAAGTTGTGAAGGAAAGGGGTCTTCCTGACGTTTTCCCGGCAATTTGCAAGTGAGTTTTTGACAATTGTGTATCCATTATCAGTGAACTGTGGCTTGGTACCAAACAATTAATGTTTAAATGACAGCATTTGCTAAAGTCATTGTCTTGTGTAGTCAAGAACGATGATCACAATTCTCTAGCTGTTGTCAAAGCTATTTCTGCATTTGATCTTGATGTTTTGTAGGCAGTGAAAATAAAAGGCATAAATCAAACCCTTGTAGACAGAAGCAATGTGCCGTTTCACCAACATTTTGCAACAAATCCATGCCTGTCGACGAATTTTCTGACCGATTCGTTATAATACATTTTCTCGTATATTTTGTTAGTTTTGTCATGCCCCAATTACTGGGTGGATTAATTTTTTTCTTTCCTGTTTGGCAATTTTCTATACTACGTTACACTAAAAATTCATAAATTTCGGTATTGCTGCGCCTTACCCTATTTTGATGGATCTGTGTGACCCCTGTCAAACAAAAAACTTTGCAGATTTTATTACTTAAGGTAATTTTTAGAATTTTTACTATTAGAAATATTTTCGGCGCATTACTCCCATGATAAACTGATCTAACTTCTGACGTGTTCAGTACTGACAGACGTGTTCAGTACTGACAGACGTGTTCAATACTGACAGACCTCAAAGGAGTGAGGATTATTATTCGTAAGGACATAAACTGTTCAAGCTGTATCTAGTTCAGTTCAATCCAATGACGTAAAGATTATTGCACTCCTTCGTATTGTTTCATTTGATTCTGCCTTGGCTGAGACAGACCTGAGGAAGAGTATGACACTTTTATAACTCTCAAGTACAAAAAAATTTGTAACTTTGACACATTTGACGTACATGGCCTCAGTCATGCGACAGAGCTAATGCCTTGTAGATGGAAAATTCGCGTATGGATCGTTATCTTCCTCAAATGGGCCGTAAAGTTACAATTTTTTTCTATTTTATAGTCAAATACTAGCCCCACGGCACTGCGATCTTGTGAATCCTGTATAACCCTCTTACCATTAGTTACTTTTCTTGATTGTGAAGAGTACATTGAAATAAATTTCCTTTGTTGTCGTAGATTTCGCATGGTGTCCTATTGTAGCAGTTCACGACGACTTGCTGTTGGTTCTCGAATAGGCCACGTTGCTCTTTATGAACTTCGTTCTTCGAGATGCCAATTGATACCAGCACATACTGCAGCGATCACATGTTTGGCCTTCTCTCCAGAGGGGAAGGTATTGGCATCGTATTCGCACACGGAAGGGAGAATTAGTTTTTGGCAGGTAAGATTTTATATCAGTGTTTGATTAGTTTTTGGCAGGTACGATTTTATGTCGGTGTTTGATTAGTTTTTCGATTAGACTCGAAGGATTACAACGAACTGTAGCATTGTCGCCCCATCCGCCCGCGTTGTTGTTGCTGCTGCTGCTGTATTCAGTGAGTTACAAAATTTTCTTCCGCACTGTTCAGATGATCAAACAGTGGTTGAAATATGTTTTAACACCTTACCGCGTTTCAAAACGAAGGCCATTCTGACTATAAGAATTTTCTTTGGCCAGTTTTTATGGTAAGCGGCATTGATTGGATTGAAGGGTAGCAATGTAATATTGTGCTTTGTAGTGTAGGCCGATTGCAGCAAAAAAATTGTCTCTATTCTGCATTGGACAATTAACTAACGATTCAATTGTTAGGTAAAGAAATGTGGTCTTTAAAGTAATTACCCTTAAGGGCGACATCACCTTCCTTGTTAATTCAAAAACACAACACTGTAGAAAAAAATGTTTGTTTTCACTTTTTAATAATCTGTGTTGTATGAATAAGGAAAATATTAGAAATAAGATGTATAACATTGGTTAATGCCACTTTTGGTCATGAGTGGGTCACGTAGTTAGTACTATTGCTAGTTTTAAAATAAGTCCTCGATCGCCGCCCATCATTGCTGGTTGATTAGTGATTGTGTTCCATTATGTCTATGGCAGGCTTACAGCTTTGAAGTTTTATACAACAATTAACGTAAGACCCCTTGACAAAAAAAATGCAACTTATTATGTTTGTCTGATGATCAGTTGTCAAATTTCTTTTGCTGTGATACGTCAAATAGTCCATTGTGATCTCTCCCTTGTCACTTGAGGTATTGCACCTCACACGACAGCGAGTGAACCCGTTTGCGATTATCCTCTTTATATTGCGCCTAAAACTACGTGATTCACTAGAAGAAGCACAGGGTTATTGTGTTTTCACATCAAAGAAGCACCGAGATGAAGCCGGCCAACAGTCGTCATTATCTCTTAGATTATGTTGCTCTCTTGAAGCTGCTTCAATGAACATCGAAGTATATATGATGCAAAGTTTCCGTCAGTTAACTAACCTTATGTTTTCTGTAATTTGGCGTTTTACTCCTGATTTCAAGACCGTATTTCCTGGTTCTCGTTTTAGACTAGTACAACTCTTCTTGGAATGCTGAGCTCTACTATCAAATGCATTCAAACTTACACAACAAATGAGGCGAAGAAATACTCTGAAACTTCTACGCATGCTCAAAAACAGATGCGCCTCGTTTGGGTTAATAACAGGAATGTAGTACTCTTGCTCGGTGATGGAGCAAATTTTAAATACAAGATTTAATTACAGAGAGTAAATTTAGAATTTATACTGTGAAATCACGTTAAGCACACGAAGGAGAATTTTTCTCGCGTCCAAGAATTGGTTTGACATGCTTAGGTTTTTTTGATATTCGTTGAGGCCATGGATTCCTTGTTTGTACGAAGACGGTATTCGTTGACAAACAGTCAAACCATTTGGCAGTATAATAGAACCTAAGATACCTATAAAATCATACTTATTGAAGGAAATTAATCTCGTGGGCGTAATTTATCTCTAGGGTTAGGCCATTTTAATTTTTTTTTCTGGCCATGATTATGGAGAGAAATTTTGAGAAGAGGCTGAAGACGTAATGAACTACACAATTATGACAAGCTCGTGAAGATTCAAAGCGTCATAATTGTGGTCGTAAATATTTCCTTGCCGTGCTGCGTGCAATATTACCCATGATTGCTTTGTCGAATGATGTCATTGCTTAGTGTCATAGTCCTTTCAACATTAGCAGTCACTTCAAGAGAAAAAGAAACGCAGGGAAAACATTTCACGGACTGAAGTGTACTTTCGCGAGAAGTTAATTAGTTACTACTGAATTTAGAAGGAGCAATATAATTTTATTTTTTCTTAAATTTTTAGTCTGATCAACTCAGTTGAAGCCACAGATAAAGATTTTTTATTACCTCAGGTTGTAAGCTTTTTCTGACTTACGTTTCGAGGGACCCTTCTGCTATCGCTAGGGCGATGGGAGAAAAATCTCCCGAAGCGTATCTCAGATCTAGCTTATGCCCCAAGACTTGATAAACTTCTTCATCTATTTGTTTTCTTTGTTGTGCAAGGGACTCTATTGCTGTAATTTTCATAATATAGTTTTACTAGGACTATTCTCATTTCTACTTTTACTCAAGATCTTATCATGTGTATGTAGAACAATGTTAAAACACGAAAGGAATTCTACCTATATAGCAAACGAAATTTAAATACTCTGTTGTAAATATAAACTATTGTGCTACTATTCACAGAAATAAGGCTTTTTATCGACGTATACGCTTATAGGCGGTATGTGTTTTGTGCCCACAAGGTAACCATTTATCGTTATTTGCAGTAGTTCCGTAAGCTTTTTGGCGCAGTAGAAATAGCGTTAGATTTACGCTCGTGAGACCCAAGCTAAAGTGTGGTCACAATCCCTACCTTTTCTGTTTGTTACTATTTCTAAAAGGAGAATTTTTTTACTAATTTACTGTCACACAATCACTATCTCGCTGATGAGTGAGCTTACTGCATTGACTCTAGAGTACTGTCTGACGAGGCTTTAGTCACCTAAGCAACACAAGGCTACCATTCCATATAGATGTGACTCCTTTCTTTTCTTACCCTGGCAAATGAGATACGATTGACGAGTCCATCTGGAGAATATAATCAAACCTCGTTTGTTCTACGTAAGGATGTTGGCTAAAAGGTATGCTTGAATATAACTTTTTATTCGTTATCATTCGTTATTTTTATGAGGCGAAATGCAAAACACTGCGCATCTCGTTTACCTTAAAGCTATCTGCTTGATTTAATTAAAGTTGTGTACCTAATACGTACATAATATGCCGTGTCTTAATAACTGAGGTAGCATTATGCCACAAAACGTCATGGCTGAGGTCATGAGTGTCCAGTCTTGTTCAATCAGTAGAGTACTTAAGGGGCCGTCCATAATTTTCATCATTGTCACGATCGTACAAACCATACGCTTTTGAGAAGCCCCCCAAACTCACCAAACAATAGCAAGCAAACAAATAAAAAAAGACAAACCAAAAACAAAAAGGAAAGGACGAAGGGTATATGTTTAAAGAACTACAAGGATAGAGGTACTGTTGGGACTTAAGAGAGGGGTGGTCACGTAAAACAAATAAACTTTTCATCAATAAATAGGTCAAAGTCGCTGGGAGCTCTGTCGAGCACCCTCAAATCTGCCACTAATGGTGGTTGCCCTGTTTCATTAACGTTGTCCAAGATGTTTGGGGGACTCGTCTGTATTTTTCGACCCACTCTATTAACACCCAAATGCTCCCTGCAACGTGTAATTAAGTTTCGCGATGTTTTAACTAAAGTAAGCGGCATGGCAGCCTGAGCACAGTGAAACTATATATTTAAAACGCATATCATAAAATAACCCCAAATGTAAATCTTTACTCAAATACATGAAAACGTCTAAGAGATATGCCAAATCGATAGTTAGTACATTCCCTAGCAAAGCACAGTATTTCAAGCTGGTTCATAATTTCATGAACTAAGCTGATAACACAGTGATTTCTACAGGAAATCTTGAATATTGCAGTTGCCAAATCTCAGGCAATTTTCGTCATATTGAAATGGAATTGAATGAAAGCACTTTTTGTGAGCACTGGTTTAGCCGCTCATGTTCAAGAACTGCAACTTAGTTCATGATTCAAACTATTCATGGAAGGATATCCTACCCCTCTTGGTCATGAGTCGGTCGCGCTTCATGCCTCGTTATTGCCTCCTTACACGATAAAAAATACTTTTAGCAATAAAATTTGAGGTAAATGTTTGGTTCTCATTGTTTCATTACCCATGATATATATATATATATATATATATATATATGCCTTCTTCCAAAGGATAAACCTAATTTGGCGGATGGAGAAAATCAATGAATTTTTCTCTGACTTAAGGAGATGACTGCATCCACGACCTCTGCTTTGTGCGCAGATACCTTTGTCAACTGAGCTATGAAGAAATCAAATGGAAATTTATAATATACCCACGAAAATAAGACAGTTTCTGTTCATATACAGTGGACATTAATTTCCAATCTAAGCTGCACACTTCCATTTTGGGAAGACTAACCATCACATCGCCATTGACCTTAAGTGCACTGTCGTTCGTCACAACACGAGAGACCTGAGAAATGATTTATCTACAGTTTAGGGACCTTTTACCCACACGGACGTAACTTAGACTTTGACTTCCATTGCCAACAATATCTGCGCTCAGGGGCGGATTCAGCTTAAATTTTGAGGGGTACTCATGTCTCTGATACTTTATATACATTGCTCAGTCCAGTTTCTAAAAACGCCCTTTTGGCATACCATTGAAATACACGATTAAACCGGAAATGGTCAAACGCGAGTTTGGTCTTAGTCACAAGATATTCGTAATGTTTCGTCGGTAACTAAGGCCACATTGTAAACTTTGCTATCAATTTTGTAAGTTAATTAGTAAGATTTTTTATATTAATAATAATAAAGATAATAATAATAGCAATAACAACAATAATAATGATGATAAT